>CAUYPK010113476.1:0-10602 GCA_963574355.1 Loris lydekkerianus
ATTTTCAAAGTTTTTGTTTTTTGCTGGGATCAGGCTTTTTATACTTAAACAAAAAAAAGGCCCACCTTTTTATTTTTTTTTTTTGGTTTATTAATATTTTTTTTTTTTAAAAATGGGTTTTATGATTAAAAAAAAAAAAAAAAAAAGTCACTAAACAACTGGTATACAAAAACAAACACTTTGAAAATTTAAAGCCAGGTAAAGTGGGGAACATGCTGAGTGATCCAGAATGGTAACCTCATGTTCTGCTAGAAGAAACATTTCAAGGTAGTGAGTAGCAGTCTCCAAGCCTCCAGATCCACCCAGGAATCAGAAGTAATAGAATTTATACAACCTAAAGCTGGTTGCCAGAGAAATGGAGTTTCTTCACACAGTGGGATTGTTTGGTCCTTCAGGCCTACTGGGGGCTCATCTCTCAAACTGCAACTCCAGGAACTTTGCATTTGAGTGGGCTGGAGAAGAATGAAGTTGGGATGAGATTAAGGAGGAAAAGGTCTGAGAACTCTTGAGTGAATGTTAGGCATACTTAATTTTAAATCTCAACACCCATTGAAGTAGGTATGCTTATCTATAAAAGAATTTATAGATAAGAAAACTCACATAAATTCTTATGGATAAGAAAACTAAAAAGATAAATGATTTACCAAAATCATCCTGCTAGGAAATTGTTAAACTGGGATTCTGACCAATGGCTTGAGCTTTTCTCAAACCTAGAGGATGCTTTGGGTTGTGAGTGGGGACCTCGCTTCAGGTTCCCCTCCCTCGTCTGGATGTTCCTGAGCTATCCTGGTCCTCTTCTGTAGTTTTCAGAGGTTCTGTCAAAAAGGTGTTAGCACCAATCTTTTTGGCACAGTCCCTGAAGTGCAAGCCATCAGTCACACCTACCTTAAGTACCTGGAAGAACTACAGGTGCCCACCACGATGCTCGTCTATTTTTTCTTGTTGTAGTTGTCATTGTTGTTCAGCAGGCCTGGGCTGGATGGCCGGCGCCCTAGCTGCTGAGATACAGGTGCTGAGCAACCATTCTAGTTGCAAATCCTCCCTAAGTAACTTCATCTATAGCATACCACTTGCTGCCTGGATCACCATGAAATGATGGGGCTTTTGCATTCCACAGACACTCAGAACCTTACTAGGTGACAGGGCACATTTTATCATCATATTTGATCCTCCTAACAGGCTAGGAATGCTATGTTATCCTCTTATACAGGAGAGGAGTGTGATCCACAGATAGGAAGGGATTAAGTGGGAACCAAAGACTCAACTTCCAGACTAGTATTTCAGGTCTACCACTCTGCTTCATCTCACATTGACATGGTATCTGTTATGCCTTCAGCTGGGGCACAGCCCCTTAGGAAATAGAGCAGGTATCCAAAACGGGAATTCAGACACCAGGAACTCTCTGAAAACTTGATCTTTACCCTAGGGAGGATGAACCTTGACTTCAATGTCTCTGTGAGGGCTGAGATTCCTAATGAACCCATAGTCCTCATTTCCTGCCCTTTCTTCTTCCTTACCTTTTTCCCTCCATGGTTCCATCAACTAACCTACCACCCACATTCTAGTCCCCAAACTCCACCTGGGGTACTCACTGCCCTTCCCAAATCAATTCTTCTCACCTGACCTCTCTCCTTAATGGCAAGCTTCCCTTGCATAGACTTTTTTTTTTTTTTTTTTTGTTTGAGACAGTTTCACTTTCACAGCTCACAGCAACCTCAAACTCTTGGGCTCAAGTGAGTCTCTTGCCTCAGTCTCCCAAGTAGCTGGGACTACAGGCACCTGCCACAATGCCTGGCTATTTTTTAGAGATGGGGTCTTGCTCTTGTTCAGACTGGTCTCAAACCTGTGAGCTCAGGCAATCCACCTGCCTTGGCCTCCCAATTGCTGTGATTATAGGCATGAGTCACTGCGCCTGGCCCCCTGTATGGACTCTTGAGAAGGAGTCCTTACAGCCTTTCTACTCCCAATTTCCAATCCCATTTCACAAAGAAACTGAGGCCCAGAAGGGGGAAGGAACTTGCCTAACACCTATAATACCAGTCATTAACCATGTTAAGTGTAGGACCCAGATTACCCAACCAGTAGCCTCAAGTTCTTCCTTCTTTTTGCACAGGAGTCCAGGGGTTTCTACTTTCCGTCTACTCCCCACACTGAATCAGTCACTCGCCTTCAGTCTTTCTCAACACTCACTCTTTTTATTCTCATCCATTGTCATTGTTCTGGCTGAGTCCTTTTTTGCATGTCACCTGAATTATCAGTACAGTCTCTTCAACTGGCAGTAAGCCACCATTATGCCCAGTGGACTCCAAGGTCCTTCGCAATATGTACACCCTGCCTCATCCTCACTGCCTTTCCCCAATGCCCAACAAACTTTCTTGCTCACATGCTGTGCATCCTTGGCTCTAAACTTGGCTTTGTTGAACACAGATGTGGGGTAACCTCTGCTTTGAAGAAATTTCTTTTGATAGGAAGTTAAGATAAACACAGCAAATGATATAAGGAAGGATCTGAGAAGGAGCTTTGGCTTAAAGTTGCATTCCAATGGGGGTATTATGGACTGACCCACTGACCAGGTTTTTGTACATCTGTTTAAGCAGGACAACAGAATATGCAAAAAAAAAAAAAAAAAAAAAAGTTGGTGGGTCAGTCAATACCCACTATTGGAATGCAACTTTCAGGGCCACTGAAGGTGGGGAAGGTTTCCTGCTTTGGGTGACTGGGATAGAGAATAGAAGCTTTTTCTTGGCTCACCCCACCTATCCTTTCCACAAAATGTACCTCCGGAGTATCCAAATCCAGTATTACAACATCTCTGTGCTCCTGGCTACTTATAGGCACCTCTTGTTCAGTCCATACTCTGAACTCATCCCGCTGCTAGCATGCTGACCATTTTACACCATAGTTACGGACCTGTAGTCCTGTGACCATGCTGCTGGCACATTTTGCTGTGCAAGTCCAAGAGTCTTAACCAACTACTAAAAAATCTTTCACTGATTGTGCCTTTCCTACTGCGATTTTCATTACTACACATGTGAAGGTCCTTAGTTTTCCATTTGCATGCCCAGTGCTGAAAATTATTTGCATTCCATTTTGCCTCATGAAAAAAAAAAAATTTTTTTTTTTTTGAGACAGGGTCTCACTATGTCACCCTCGGTAGAGTGCTGTGGCGTTACAGCTCAAAGCAACCTCAAACTCTTGGGTTTAAGCGATTCTCTTGCCTCGGCCTCCAGAATAGCTGGGACTATAGGCGCCCGCCGCAAGGCCTGGCTATTTTTTGGTTGCAGTGGTCATTGTTTAGCAGGCCCTGGCCGGTCGAGAACCCTCCAGCTTTGGTGTATGTGGCCGGTGCCCTACTCACTAAGCTACAGGCGCCAAGCCTCATGAATTCTTTAAGACCCAAATTGAATGACACCTCCTCCATGAAGCCTTTCTCAATTTTCCTGCATCTAGAAATCTCTCTTTTCTGGTCTCCTATGGAAGCTATATATACATTCCTGCCTTGCCTTAGATTTTTCTGTAGCATCTCCTCGACTGGAGCCGTAGTCTTTGGAGAGTAGAGAAAGCATTTCGTCCAGCCTATAATTGCACAGAGCAGCAGGTGCGGCCTGAATTTCGGCCTCACTCACCGTAGGCGCTCAGACAAGTGCCTTTTGCCCTGGACGCAGGGCTTCCCGTTTGCATCTCTCATCTTTAGGCGCATAACGGAGTTGGCCGGACACAGGTTACACAGCCAAAGGAGGACGTTCAAGCAAGTCGCCAGGGCACCTCTACTGGTTTCACTACCAACCTCCAAATGGGCCGTGCGTGCGAAGGAAGTTGGGGCGGGTAGCTCTGCAGGCTCCTCCTCCGCGTCTACTCTGCGGATCTCCGAGTCCCAGAAGGCCTCCCTCCAGTCCGAGGGCCTCCAGAAAGGAACTCACGTCCACAGTGTGATATATATAGGAGCCTCTGCTCGGATGCATCTCCCACTCGCGGCTAGTTTTATTTATTTTTTAAATATTTTTTTGAAAGGAGGCGGTTCAGGGAAGGGGAAGAGGCGGGGTAAAGGAAGGAGGCGGGGCGATGTCGACTGACGTGAGCGCCAGGAAGCCAATGGTCTGTGGGGGGCGTTCCCCCATTCAGGACTCCTTGCCTGGCTCGGAAGGTATGTTAAACAGCTGCTTTTAATTTAGTCCCCCCAATCTCAGGCGTTTGGGGGGCTACTTCGCCGGCTTTTCGGTTTGGCCGGCTGGACATTGGTGTGGGCGCCACGGCCCCTGGGACTGAGCTGGGGCAGGCTCGGAGTCCCGCGGCCAAGGTAGGCGAGGGGCAGGCCAGGAAGAAGAGCTCTTGGCGCCGCCTGCTCGCCAGTGTGTTTCCAAGCGGGGCTGGAGCCGTGGGGAGGGGGTCTGCCCGATTTGCGGTCGCCCATGCGCCAGCCGTACCGTCTAGTTTATTTCGCCGGGTAGTCGGCTTCGGTAGGTTTTGGCGGTAGACTGCGGAGGAAGCGAACAAGGGAGACCCTCCACTCTTCTTGTGTCCTTTTTTAAAAAAGAAAATTATTGTAAAGAAGAAAAGGGAATTCTGCACACGGACTGGAACTGGGCCCGGGCTGTAGGGCGCGGGCTCAGCAGGGGGCGGCAGCTCGAGCCTGGCCGGCTGGGCCCACTGAACCCACGGCGCCCGGAGTTGCTCGAGAGCCGGAGTTAGGGAGCTATACAGGGCCCGCGGCTTTCTTGGCTTATCGCGCCGGGCGGGGGAAGCAGCCAACCGGAGGGTTTTGTTTCTGTCCGAAAACTTGTCCAAGAGGGCTGGGGGCGCTCCGGAGAGGCGCGGGCGCTGGGGGCCCGCGGTTGTTAAGGACTCTGGGGGCGGGAGCGACACCAGACTTGCGGGAGGGCGGCCAGGAGAAGCCACCGGGAAGAGCTCCCTGCGCCTCTCTACTAGTTCTGCGAACCGCCAGAGCTCACCGCACTCCCGGGCCGTGGCGGTCGAGCCGGAACCCGCTAGGCCGCGAGGCGGCGCGGACCTCGGACCTGGGGTGTGTGTGGAAAGCCTCCAGGAACTCAGCGGCTTCGACCCGCGGCCCCAGCTGATCCCCTTGCAAACATGGAGCCGCCTCCTTCCCCGCCCACCCCAAGGCGGCGGTGACTGCTCCCTTCTCCTCCCCCGGCGGTGCCGCTGCCGGGCGCCCCCTTCCCGCGAGGTGCCGCTGCGGGCCGCTGGGCCGCTGATGGGGCGGGGACGGAGGCGAGGGAACGGGCGTGTGCACGCACCCATGAGGGGGTGGCCTGAAAGGGGCAGTGAAGGTCGGAAACTGGGAAAACAGTCTCCACGCTTGGAATCGGGAAAAGGAAGTGCATCAGCGGGCGGGGAGGGGCGCAGGGGGCGCGTCTGTCAGTCGCGATGGCTGCAGCGGGTGGGGAGGCGGGGCGCCGGCGCGAATTGTCAGGTCCGGGCGGGGCAACTCTGGTAGAGGAGGTGCAGGGCCCGGTCCGCAGACCGCGGGGCTGCCCCTGCCTCCACTCCTCCACACAGACTGTTTACTATCTACTCTGCCGGTGGCTTGTGCAACCAGCCGGGAGGGGAGCTGCAGGGCGGGGCTATTTCCTCTCCCGCCTACCTCAGGCTCTTCCAGAAGCCCCTCCTTCTCTTGTCTTCCACTGGCTAGGCGAGACTCCCTTTTTCCCTTCGTGGATGTGGATTGGATGACATTCTCTAGAGCTCCGCCTATAGGGAGGACGGACTGGAGTTTAAGTTACTGGGATTTTTTTTCTGTAAAGGGAGGAGGGAGGATTCCTGAGGTTACGTTGAGGCGCGCGGTCCCACCCCTATTTATGATTGGTGGCCTCGGATAGCCCCGCCTCCAGGAGAGAGAGCTCTGAGGTGGAAATCCGCCCCTGTTCCCCGCCCCCCACTTTGCCTGTGAGCGCGCTTCGCACATGTGTGAGGCCCGCCTAGCTCCTCAGAACTGCCCTCCCGCCCGGAAGTTCTGGTTTCGGCGCCCTTGGCGAGGGGGGGCGGGGAGAACTGAGAAAGCACACAAAGATTTCACCCGGGCCTGAGATCTGGAAGCCTTCGGAGTGAAGCTAAAGGATTACCGTGTGGACTGCTATTGGGGAAGCATGGCTCAGGGCCTTCTGCAGTGGGTGGGATCTGCCCTTCTTGGCCGGGGCAAAGTACTAAAATTCTGAACCCTATGGCTTGGCTGTTCCTGCGCCCCTTGACTTCTCTGAGCTTAAGCTTGAGAATTCAGCAGAGCCTGCATTGTGTCTTTGCTTCCTACTAAGTGTGACAGCCTCGGGTTGGCCTGGAAGCCTTAGGCAAGATCCAGGGCAGCCCATGCTCTGTGGTCAGAAGTTGGGGGAGGCCTAGTCCTGGCTAGGGTTCTGAGTGATTTTGGATTTCTTGGTAGGAGTGCCATGTGGCAGCCACTGTAGGTGGGGGAGGGCAGCTCAGATTAAAGGTAGCTTTTGGTCAGTTGCTGGAGTGCCGCTTCATAATCCCCGAGCACTTTGGTCAGTGGTCGCTTTCGCGGTCCGCCTTATTTTTAGAGCTCCATGCCGGGTCTGGGCACAGCTACTGGGAGACCGTTCTCACCTGACTGCTTACTCTTGGAGCTCACAGTGCTGCCATGGCATCGCGGCTCGAAGCCATTCTTGGAATCCGACCCACCTGTTGCTAGTGCTCGTTTCTGGCAATCTCCACTGGATTAGGGTAGAAAGGACAGAGCTGGACCTAGGAGTGGGTTCCCTAGGGCCTGTCCCTCGGGGCCCCACTCAGCTCTGGTGGGAGTATCCTGTGTGCTCCAGAGAGCGGGAAGAGTCTAGTCCCGCCCTCTCCTGGCGCTGCGAGAGCGCCCCCCAAAGCAAAGCTTGCGTCAGGCCCACGTTCTAGTTGGTGAATGAATAAAAGGAACCTAGGTGTCTCAAGCACTTTGTGTATTCGAAGAGTCACTATTACCTAAACAGAGAGGGCTTAGGCACTGCCATTAACGTTCTTTGGGCAAAAAGAAAGTGAAAAGATGTTCTTTTTGTCCCTAACTCCCGAAATCTCATCTTTTCTCTGAGTGTGGTGTCCTTCCAAGGTTATTTGTGCAGTGACCTGTTTTGGTCTTTACTCTCTCTCCATTTCCTGCAGTCTAAATTTATGCCCAGGTCTACCCTGGAGATCCGGAGTACCTCATGCCTCACGCTCCGCCTTACGGAGGCTTGCCCGGGTGGTGGCTGTTAGGGCCCGCCTTTCTTTTGGTTATCTCCGCCCTCGTGGGACTGCACATTCAGGAATAGGGTGTGTTGGAGTTAGAAGAGTGCAGCCACTTCTAGCAGCGAGCTAGCAATCTTTGGGGTTATATCTCGGCTTAGGTCTCCAACCTGTACTCTAGTTCTATACTTGCTGAAAGGATCTGCCGGCTTCTCCAGATAGTTGTGATTATAAAGACGCACCTTGTGGAATGTAAATTGTAAAGATAACTGGATGGGAAGGATAAGGTTCTCATTCTCATTTTTTTGTAAGGGGGTCCTCCAGGGTGATAATGCTACAGCTTTTCCCCTGCAAAAACCAGCGTATCGGGTCTCCGCAGCTGAGTTCCGCGTCACCTCCTGTCTCGGCCCTGGAACTCGGAGCTTCAAGTCTCTAGTGTAAACATTCCACAAAAGGACTGATAGGGTACAGCCTCCTAGCGCTGGACAGAATCAGTTCCTTCCTAGACGGGCGCCGTGGCCAATAGGAGCTCCTACCGGTGCCAAGATATCCAATCCAACTGTTGGGGGCGGGGCCTTCCCCGGCAGTGTGGTAGGAGGAGTCTATTTCACTTAACAGACATTTTACCCCACATCAGTTACTTACCTTCCTGGGGCGGTGGGAGAGCCAGGGCTAGCCTTCCAATGCGATGACCGGCGGAGGCGGGAGCCAACTTGTTAGGCCTGTGGTTGAGATGCTACGGGGCGGGATATGTTGAGTCTTCCAATGAGACGAAAAGAGCTTCCTCGCTTCCTCCAATAGTGTTGCAGCTTGGGGGTGGGATTCAGCTATCCGTCTCCAATAGGCGGGGTTGAGTTAGGGAAGCTCCCCGCCAATAGGGGCGTGGAGAAGGTGAGCGGTTCCCCTCCCCTCTCAGTTGAGGGAAGGGGCGGGAAGTTAGCAGGCGGGCTCAGTGATTGGCTAATCTTTTGACGGGCGGATAATGCGTCCTGTGGCAGAACGAAGCTGAGTCTTTCCCTCTGCGGGGCGGGCCGGGGGAGTGGGCGGGATTTCCCGGGTAACAGAGAAGCGGCCGCGGCGGTAGAGGCGGCGGAGACGGTTTCTCCATCTTCCCCCCCTCCCCTTCCCCCTCTTGGAGTTTCCCTCCCTCCCTCCCTCCCTCCCAGTCTGGGCACCGGAGCCTGTGACCGCTTCGTTAGTGGAAAGGTAGCTGCCAGTCCTCTTCGGCAGGCCTTTGCCCCGCGCCGTTCTCGGGGCCTCCTTGCTGAGCCCGAGGCTCACGCCGAGTGAGACACGCAGTGACGAGCGAGTGAAGAAGCTTTGCGGTGAGAGCACGCTGGGCTGGAGTCCGGGCGGGAGCCTGAGTGGCGGGGTAACGCCGGACTCGAGGGTGTGTATTTTTAGGGGGGGCTGACCTCCTCGGCTTCCCGTAGAGCAGACGGGCGGGAGGTGGGTGGATGTATGGGGGGGTGGGGGGCGGAGCGGGGTAGCTCTCGGTGCGGGAGGGGGAGAGCGTAGTCCCGGTGCGCGCGGAGGGGGCGGGCTCTCGCGCCGCCGCTCAGAGGCGGGGCCGACGCGCGCGTGCGATTGTGGAGAAAGGGGCGGGGCCGGCCTCGCGTTAAGTGGTGTTTGCTGCAGACCATCCTCTTCATTTCTCCTGGGGCGGGCAGGGCCTTCGGCGAGTGGCCGAGCTCTGGTCTTCTGGATTCGGGGGACGGCTAGGGGGTCTCCCGCAAGTGGCTGTTGGGCGCGGCAAGGATGGGGCGTGCAGTCAGCGTTCCTCCGCCTTCTCAGGATCCGGTTGGCCGGAGGGGCTGTACCGAGTGGCGATGCCACTCCCCTTTGCCTTCCCCCCGCCCCCCCTCCGGGTTTCCGCCTCCTTGGCAGTAAGACGGTGAGAGGGAAATCCCGCTGTCCAGTCTGGCTGGGAGTCGCGGCGCCTAGGTCTGCCCCGCCCTAAGTCTCCGTGGGGTAGGAGGAGTCCCCGCTGACTGGGAGTTGCGGGGGTGTCCGGACTTACTTTAGTGGCAGCCTTGCCTTCTCGTTGGGGCACAAGGTTTCTGTGCCAGATCTGTTGTATCCGCTTTACTCCACGCGTCGCGTATGGCACTATGCAGCTAGGAAAGTGGAAACATGGTCATGACCACTCCTCTCTTGGTTGTAACTCTTGGGCGAGGTGCTCTAGGACCTTTGGTAGGAGTGTGTGCTGCTAGTTTTGTGACCGTACTTATACAGTAGTGAGGGGGAGGGGCGCGGAGTCTTGGGAGAGTAGAACTGTGGCTGGGAACAATCTTTCTTGGAGTTCCCTCGACGTTCAGTTACAGTGGCTGTATGGGGCAGGGCTCCATTTGAGCCTCTGGAGTAGCGTGTACCTAAACTTGGCACTGTTTCGTCGGGTGCCTTAGGACTTTAAACTCGGTTAGCCATGAAAAAGCAGTGAATGCTCCTGCTCTTCACAAGGCTGAGTTTTATAACAGGAAAGATGTTTGGATTTACATTTTAATCTGAACGCTGGTCTGTTTTAAAGATGGTGGTTTTTTTAAAAACTCAGACTTTGAATAAAATAACTTCTTCAACACTTGTATTTTTGAATGCTTTAGTTGTACAGATGGTTCAGCTGTATAAACTTAGTTTCCCAAAGAAATAAATTTCGATTTAGATAACTATAGGTGAAAAGTCTTCTCTTTCTGGTTTTACGTAATTCTGTTAGACCACTTTCTATTAATAGTCTGTAGAACATGGTGTTCTTGCCTTTTTTATTTTAGAGTACGGTGAAGGTGTGGACTAGTGTAGACTTCTGTGTATATTTCTCTCCAGTCTGTATCGGGGAGTCACTTCAAGGCATTTCAGGTTGAATGTATACACATTAGGTGAGGTTTTTCTTCTGAACTGATGTATTGTCTTTTACTTTTTTTTTTTTTTTTAAGACAAGAGTCTCACTTTGTCGCCCTCCGTAGAGTGCTGTGGCAATAACAACGCACAACAACCTCAAACTCCTGGGCTTAAGCGATTCTCTTGCCTCAGCCTCCGGAGTAACTGGGAATACAGGCGCCCACCACAATGGTCCATTATTTTTTTAGAGACGAGGTGTTGCTCTGGCTCAGGCTGGTCTTGAACTCCTGAGCTCGAGCAATCCACCCACCTCTGCCTCCCAGAGTGCTAGGATTACAGTCGTGTGTCACCTCGCCTGGCCCATTGTCTTTTTTTTTTTTTTTTTTTTTTTTTTTTTTTAGAGAAAAAAAAAAAATGTCTCTAGGGTAGATTTCCAAGAAGTAACACAACTAAAAAAAACCAAAAACAAAAAAAAAAAAAAAACAAAACCAAACACAAAAACAAACAAAAAACAACAACCCCCACAAAAAAAAAAAAAAAAAAAATAAAAAAAAAAAAAAATATTAAACAATAAAAATAAAAAACAAC
>CAUYPK010113478.1:0-14242 GCA_963574355.1 Loris lydekkerianus
CCACACCCTACAGTTACGGCAACACTGTTCACAATAAGAAAGATACCATCTTACAATGGTATATGTGAAACTTAGTAAATGTAGAATGTGAATGTCTCAACACAATAACTGTGAAATTGCCAGGAAGGCTATGTTAACCAGAGTGATATAAATGTGTCAACTGGTCTGTGAAACTGGTGTATGATGCCCCGTGATCATACCAATGTACATAGCTGTGATTTAATAAAAACAAACAAACAAAAAAAACCCCCAAAAAACAAAAAATAAAAGCAAACAGATTATCAAAATAACCATTTTATAAGTCTGCAAAGTGGCCAATATCACTACGGTGGGATAGGCCAGGAAAACCAGAAGTTTCACCACCCAATGTGTCTCTTTTATTGGGGTGGAAAGTAAAAGACCCGGTATTTAGCTATGTTGTCAGTAAAATCTTGGTGGCAAGCCACCACGCCAGGTCCACAGCTCAGCTAGCTTGAGGTCATCGTCCTGACTGCAGCAAACAGAAGACAAGTGACCTTGTAGAAATTTAACAGCGAGACCTAGGAAATAAGGTAATCATAGGAGGACTTGACAAACTTTCATACGTCCTGAGCTGACTGGACGTCTGTGTAAACAGGCGTGGGAGACTGGCCATGTCCAGACTTTTCATGTGTGTCAGTAGTGGTGGTCTGGGAGGCTGTGTGCTGCCCCCACAGCTAAGGGACGACAGGGCCTGATGGACAACAAAACCTGAGCTCTTCTGAACTTCGTGCCTCCCGCCCTGCTCAGACAGAAGGTAGAAGCCTTTTGTGGATTAAGTTGTTTGAGCACAACATATGACCAGTAACTGCCTGATCAATAATCTACGCAGGCACTGAACGGCACCTACCAAGTTGATCTTAAAAATTAAAACAATTAAAAAGAATAACTCTGAGCATAAACATCATGGATCATGTTGCAAGTGAGACATATTCCATGGATTTGACCTGGAAAGTTATTAAACAAACAGTAACAATTATAACCTTCGGGAAGGAAATACCAAAATCTGGAGTGTTTACAATATATATTTAAGATGTTTCATTTCCACCAAATGCTGTGAGAAAGCAAAAGAAATGGGAAACTACAAGCATAATGCGAAAAAAAGAAGCAAGTAGGAGCTCTGTGAGTTGACCTAGATGTTTAATTTGTAAGATAAACATTTTAAGGGAACTACTATAATTATTTTCAAAGAATTGAAAAGAAACAAGCTTAAAGTATTGAATGACAGGGTAACATTGCTCAATAACTAGAGACTTTGATAAAGAGTTTACAAATGACAAGGAAATGAAAATTCTGGATTTGAAGAGTATAGTAACCAATACAAAACTTCGTTGGAAAAGCTCAACAGCAGTTTGAATAGTGGAAGAGAGAATCAGTGAACTTGAGGATACATCAGTAGAAATAACCTAGTCTAAGGGATGGAAATAAAAAATATTCAGTAAAAATAAAGAGTTTAAAGAACTGTGGAAAGCCACTAAGTATGCCAGAATTTGTGCAATGTGTATAGCAGACAGAAAGGAAAGTGGAAAAATGGTTAAAAAAAATTAGTAGAAACAATGGTCAAAAACTTCTTGAATTTGACTAAAATATTAACACACAGTTCAAAGTTTATTGCGGCACTATTTACAATAGGAAAGATATGGAATCAACCTACGTGTCCGTCAACAGATGATTGGATAAAAAATATGGTATGTATAACTATACACATTGACAAGAGATGAACTTGCTATTTAAAATACATATAGAATATTCCACACAATAGATCATACACTGGACCTTAAAACGAATCTCAGTAAATCAAAAAGGATATAAATCAAATGAAGACGTTGGAATCAAATTAGAAATCAACCAAACAAGTAATGAAATGTCTTTGTTTTTTTCTAACATGTTTTATTATAAATGTCATAAAATGACACGAATAAGACCTGATTGTGAAGTGAGGGATATTTGTCTCAGGGAAGATAGGATCTAACTAAGTCTGGTAAAGAGACATGTTCAAATTTTTCTTTAAGATGAACATCAGACTGCAGCTGTATACATTCCATTTGAAAATCAGCAGGTAATGCATTTATATTGGTTGAAAATGGAATAGCAAATGCACCAAAATATTGATTATTTTACTGGAAATCTTGAAATCTGTTTTCAAATTCTTGTATCAAGTTAGAAAGTAAGGCTGCATATTTTTTACTATTCACAGGACTGTGTTTAGTCAACATGTGGAAATGCATAAAATTGTTGGCCTTGATTTGAGCTTGCCATAATTTCAGTTTCATTTGGAACACTGTTATGGTTTGAAACATTATGTTGATAAGTTGGTTTTCATGTTGAAGATGCATGCTTAACTCATTTAAGCAAGGGGTTAAATCCACAAAAAATGCTAAACCTATAACCCAGTTTTCATTGCCTAGTTCTTGCACAAATATGGTTGTTGATACCATAAATGACTTGATAACATGTTGGAAATCATAAAATATTTTCAACATTTGGCCCAAATTTAGTCATCTTTCTTCTTCTTCTTCTTCTTCTTCTTCTTCTTCTTCTTCTTCTTCTTCTTCTTCTTCTTCTTCTTCTTCTTCTTCTTCTTCTTCTTTTTGAGACAGAGTCTCATACTCTCAGTAGAGTGCTCTGGCATCACAGCTCATAAGGCTGAAGCAAAGTATCAGCTGGACTGAGTTTTTGCCCCAAACTCTTGGGCTCAAGTAATTCTTTTGCCTCAGCCTCCCCAGTAGCTGAGACTACAAGCACTTGCCATAATGCCTGGCTATTTTTAGAGACAGGGGTTTTGCTCTTGCTCAAGCTGGTGTTGAACCTGTGAACTCAGGCAATGCACCTGCCTCGGTCTCCTAGAGTGCCGGGATTACAGGCGTGAGCCATCGCACCCAGCCATAGCCATGTTACTTCCGAAAAATCAATGAGCTTGCCATAGTCAGCATCAATACTTTTAACGAATTCCTAGAATTGATTATGATTCAATCCTTTGGCCCTTAAGAAATGCACAGTCTTAATGATGATTTGCATAATGTTATTTCTTTTTAGAGATTTGCACATAAATTTTCTTGATGTACTATGCAGTGATACTTCATTGGGTGGTAATTGCATTGTCTTCTATTAATTTTCCAAATCCCTCTTTTACTTACTTATGTTGACTTGGACAAAGAAAATTGCTTTGTATAAATTTCTTGCTTTGTAGAAATTCTACTGCTTTGTATACATTTCTTGATTTAATTATGCCTTTTAATGGCACTAAAGAAGCCATTTCTTCAGTGATACTATATTCATCATTAATACAAAATGGCAAGTTGAGCCACATTTGTAGCATCAGTGATGTCATCCAAAGCATGAAATTTAAAATCAGCACCTTTACCCTCCAAACTTCTTTCAGTAGATTTTTCAGTTTATTCTATTTGTCTGGCTATAGTCTGGTGAGACGAACTGATTTTAGAAAATCATTTTTTCAGGGCAAATTAAATCTGCCATGCTTTCCATACATGGCTTAATAAACTGACTGTCAGTAAATGGTTTTGATTTTTTTGCTATTACATATATGCTACCACATATTAACTGCTACAATGGACTCTGAGTGGTAACTTAAAAATTTTTTTTTCATTGAGAAGACAGACATTTTTTCAGTACCTCAGACAAAAACTCAGTCCAGCTGATACTTTGCTTCAGCCTTGTGATATTCTCGTAGAGGACCTAGGCATGCCGAGCTGGACTTCCGACCTACAGAACTGTGATCTAGTCATTGGGTGCCCTTATAAGCTTCTGTGCTTGTGATCATTTCTTAGGCCGCAATAATAACTAACACACCACTCAAATGGAAATAACAATCACCATTGTATTTCACTTGTTAATATTCAGGTATGAAATAGTTTCATACTGTTTGTGAGCTAGTATGAAATATAAGCTTTAAATTAAAACATTCTGTACTAAAACTTATTAAGGGCAAAAAAGAAAATGCAAACACTTTTTATCTCTCAACATTTTCTTTAAGGAAGTTGACATTTTTTTCCCTTGAGAAATCAATTTTAATGAAATGACCTTGGAATTAGTCCTGAAAAATACATATTTCAATCTAAGTTCAATGTGTAGGCTGAAATTTTGGTCTCTTATTCATTACAGAGAACATTTATAGTTATCAGGATAAGAAATCCTATTGTTTCTAAAAATAATTGTCAGAACATCAAGGTTCCCATGGATGTGACAGCATTAATTTCATTACCCACTGCAACTTACCTTGCTGGGGTGTGTAACATTTATTTCTCAGCCTGAGTCTCTGTTGGTGACAGGCATTACTCATGATGACTGATAAGAGTCATAAAGTAGGGACTGATGAAAACCACTTTCAGACAGTTTCTACACTGATCCGTAAAGTCTGTAGGTATTGCCAGACACTTTTAAAACTTAAATTTGGAGGCAATTAATTTGAATTAGTGCATAACTACCAAAGATCTCAGAGAAGAGAACAGTAACGTGGAAAAGTACAAGACTGGCTATAATCTAATTCAGTCTCAATCAAAGCAACAGTTCAAATTTAGTTTCAATCAGAAGGCAAAATCCAATAATTAGAACTCATTTCCAGGACCATGAAGTTTTGGTTTCCTCAACTGATTTTTACAGCAAATTTCTTTGTGACTTTGAGAAATTTTTGAAGGCTCTTTTTTTTTTTCCCTTCTAAAATAGTAACAAAAGATTGGAAGGTCTGAAATTGTCTCATGACAGCATTAAGAAACTCAGAAGGATGAGACAAAAAAACAACCCATCGCGAACAACAAGATTAACAGTTCACTGAATATATTTTTACTTATACAGTTAAGACATGGCTGAAAAATAAAATTCTTGCCAATATATGGTGAAGATATTATTTTGCAGTGACTAGAGTAAGGGCGCTAAAGTACCAAGAAGTGTACATGACAGAAGTTATAGCCCATTTCTAGTTTTTAAAAAAGTATTATAAAAAGTTTAAGTGTAAAATTCTCAAGCAGATGAACAATATAATGAAACCACTGTAATAATTATCAATTCATTTCGAACCTTGTTGGATTTATATCATAATCTTGAATTATTTTTAAGAAAGTTCCTTCATCATATTGTTTCATCTCAAAGTCTAAGTAGTCAGATAAAATACTTTGTGAGTTCAAACATATTTCAAATACAAACAAATAAACCCTTCCAGGAACACCGAGAAGCTGAGAAGTTTGAAACTTGCATGGGTGAATCAGAAGGGACCCTGTTAACTGGTTCCTCAGAAGTGAAATAATGGAACATCTCAAAATTTTTGTAGTGACCCACATACTATGTAAGAAAAGAAAAAATTCTTTTAAAGCAAGAATTAAGAGTGCCTGCTTCAAATATTCCAAGAAAAATGTAATAATGTCAGTAGCACTTAAGAAGAGATTTTAAACTACTTTATAATTTTACCATCTCCTTAGACCACACAATTTTCATAAATAACATGAATGCTCCTTACCTATTTTATCTACTCTACATTTATAGATATTTTGGAATATTCATGGTAAATGCATTTTACTTATGCAGATAGTAGATACTGTCCACTTTTATATTCCATTGAAAATATTTTCATAGCATATTTTTGAGTGAGTTTTCTATCCTTAATATAGCATACGTGACAGTGGTTTGAATTTAAAAAAATTGTGACTGAATATTTAACTACTTAACTACTCTCTTGATGTCAATTTAAGTCTTTACATCTGAGGAGCTTATTAATATTCCCAAAATCTAAACTCAAATCAACATAATAGGAAATAGTCTTGATTTTTATGAAAGGAATACTAGTGCAGGGGAGCTTGCTGTCTAATAGAATAATAGAAAATAGCATTTATTTATTTATTTTAAGGTGTTTTTATTTTTTATTGATTTATTGATTTTTTTTTTTTTTTTTTGAGACAGAGTCTCACCCTGTCACCCTCGTTAGAGTGCTGTAGCATCATAGCTCACAGCAACCTCAAACTCTTGGGCTTAAGCAATTCTCTTGCCTCAGCCTCCCAAGGTGCTCACCACAATGCTGGGCTATTTCTTTTTGTTATTGTGGTTGCAGTTGTCTGTGTTGTTTAGCAGCCCCAGGCTGGGTTCGAACCTGCCACCCTCAATGCATGTGGCTGGTGCCATAACCACTGTCCTACGGGTGCCGAGCCTGAAAATAGCATTTCAAGTAGAAGAAGACAAATTATTGTAAAAATTGAACAAGCAAAATTATATGAATGAGAATCAAATTTACATCAGTGCAAGAGTAAAACTTTTTTCATTCTTCTATAACAATTCCTCTTACTGCATAAGAAGGAGGTAGGGTAGCTGGCCTGAAATCTATTCCACACAGGTGCCAAGAGTGAGATTGCTTGGGGAAAAGAAAAGAAGCAGGTCACCTGATCTCATATCAATTCGACCGACAAATAAATATGGTAATGAATTTTTTTATCTTGGAAGTTCCCTTAGCTGGATGTCCCTGGCTAAGCATAATAGTAAACAGAACACAGGGTCAAGACTGATTTCCTGGGGAATGTCACAAAGGCTTTTAAACACACTGGAGTGAAAAGTTTCATGAACCAGTGTGGGGAAATAACCTGAGTGGAAATGGGAAATGATAAAAAAAGATAAGAGACAAAAGATAGGATGGGGTTGGGAGGTCTGATGCACCTGATGACTGCAGCCAGCACGGAATTGGGGAAACAGTTTATATGCATAGTATCTTTAACAAAGTCAATCTTAATACCTGGGATAAGGATTAACTTTAAGGAGGAAAAGCTATGTGCTTGTCAATAATACGGGAAGTATGCATGGGCTATGTGACTTCTGGCAGGTGAAAAGAATGTTTGGTATAAAGGAGGTGTTGTTCCCTGGATGCCTCCCCAGGCTGTGGGAGCTCTGCCATCTCACAGCCTGTTCCCCTAGAAAACTGGACAAATATCATCATATAAACACATTCTGTTGTGTGAGGAGCCCTCTTAACCTCATCTACTCTGGGCCACTGTTGCATGTTCTAGATGGGTATAATTACCCAGCCTGGGGAGCTGCGTTTGATGATTCAGCCTTTCTGAACCTTCTGATTTCTTGTGTCTTTGAAAATATTTATTAAGGCATGCGACTGGGTATAATATCTGACCAGTGTAAGTTTGACAAGGCAGTAGTGTATACTAGTTCTTATTCTTAGCAATGGAGCAAGATATGTAAATATGTGTATAAGAATATAAGTCATTCATTCAAGTCATTTCCTTGCTTAAAATGCTGCTAGTTTCAGATTAGGTACATTCTTTTTTTTTTCTAATGCTTGGCCTTTCACCTATCCTCTTCCCAGTTCTTCCCTCTCTCTCTTGCCTTCTGCTGTTTACAGCCTCTAATAAATTATGTGTTCTGCTCTGCCATCAGGTAAAAGCCTGGGCTCACCGGTCTGGGGCTGATTTAACTCACATTCTTTTCTCTTTTCATGATCAAGCAATGGTGATTTTCCTTATATCCCTTCAACCATGGAAGCTTGGTTCACAGTAGGAAAATACAAATTATTTTCCTGACATTGTAATGTATGGAAGTTACAGTTTGAATTTTTTTTTTTTTCTCCTCTTCTAAACTCATTTGAAACTTAATTCCTAATGCAGTAGTGTTGGAGGGTGAGCTCTAATGGGAGGTATTTAAATCATGAGGGGTCCATTCTCAAAAATGGATTAATGCTATAATAAAAGGGGCTTTCAAGAGTGGACTCTCTCTTTCTCTTCCCCTCCCTCCAGTCATGTGAGGAATAGCATTCCTCTTCTCTGGAGGATGCAGAATTGATGCAGTGTTCAAGGTGCCAATACAATTCTATTCTTTATAAATTACCCAGCCTGAGACATTCTGTTATAGCACAACAAAATTGAGTAAGACCATAGCCACGTTAATAACATGCTGCTTCTTAAGTGAAAGATTCAATTTTAGAAATAAGTCCAGCAATGCATGACTACCACCAGAGAGTGTGGTCAGACTCACGGCATGTGCTGAGTAAAGAAAGGAGAAAATAATACTCATGTCTCCTGTGTGTGAAAGTTGGAAGTGATGTCACAGAGATGACACAAAAATTTCAGGTCTGCATCCATTTTCAAGATGCCACTCTGGTAGTAACCTTTTTTGCACCTTGTTCTCTCTAAAAGCTAGAGAAACAATCAAGAGTATGCAGCCTTCCTGGAACATTAGGTCAGGTTCAAAGATGTTTGGTGGAGCACATCCAGATGCAGACGTTTCTCTTTCAAACAATATCAAATATTCTTAGAAAATAATGAAAAAATATGGTTAAAACGTTCAACAAAAGGGAATGGGGTAAAATTATGCTCAGAATTATGCAGTTTTTAAATCAAACATTAGCAATCAGTGCTTATAATTCAAACATGTAAGTTTAGTTTCACCCCCTAATCTGACCTCACTTGAGTTTAGTTAGAAGTTTTCTATCCAGATGTCGTATAAATAGTTTATGTCTGCTCTTGGGCATTCAATTTTTGACTCCATTGGTTTCTTCTAGGGGAGAGAAGAAAGATGAAAGGCTAATCTTATTTTCTTGGGATTTAGATAATCAGTTAATAGAATTGTACCTTTTTGTTGTGAATTCCTGTAACTGAAGTTTTTACTTCAGTTCTTACACTCCCTGTTTCCATACTGTATGAATCCTAAAGGATTCGGCACTGTCTGGTGTAGACTATTTCTTAGTGCACTCGTAGGTATTGCATCGCAGCATGCTTTCTCGTCTCCAAGTGTCTTTTCTTGTGTGTGCTTTTTCTGCCAAACACACCTTTCTGATATTATTGAGGTCTGTCACCATTTTTTTTCTTTCTCTTTGTTTTTCTGTCTTCTGCACTAAGTGTTATTTTTATTCTTTGATTTTACTATTTTGCAGTCGGTGCCTAAAAGTGTTTGAGAATAAGAAAGCATCAATTTTTGACAGATATTCTAAGAAATCCACCATCCTTGGTTTTATGTCATTTTGCCTTTAATCTTTTTTTATTTTTTAATTCATCTTGGTCATGTGAAGCGAGTTATACAAATTCACATTCATTGTAATAGTTATACAAACTCACATTCATTGGATTCAACAGGGTGGAGAGCCCCGTTCCTGTCAGGTTTTGACTTTAGATCATCCATTGGTGGTGTGAAACACATTTCTGTTGTGCTTTCTCTGCTATTTCTACCCTCTGCAATCTAGACTGCTGCTAGATTAAGTTTTTCTATGAATTGGATGTGATTTTCACTTGCACACTCAGAAACAGAACAGCTTCTAAACACAGAGAAAATAAAAGTCATACCTTCTGGATTGACATTCAGGGCCCTGTGTTCATCTTGCACTAACCTTAGTCACATCTGCCCTTCCAGTGCTGCTTTTCCATTCTCTCTTTCACTTACTTTCCCTTCATGGCTTGCTCTTATTTGTACATACAATGTACCATTGAGCACTGGGGGCTTAGATTATTTCGTTGGTTCCTATTTGGACTGGTTTTTTTTTTTTTTTTTTTTTTTTTTTCGTTTTCTAATGATTCATGTCTTCTTTTTTCATCATGATTTATTTTAAATGTCTCTATCTCCCTCAGCCTGGAATGTATCCTTTTACTCTCTCTATGTGCAAAAAAGAGACTGCTCTAAGGATGAAAATTGGTGGCACTTTTTTTTTGCAGTTTTTGGCCGGGGCTGGGTTTGAACTTGCCACCTCCAGCATATGGGGCTGGTGCCCTACTCCTTGGAGCCACAGGCACCACCCTGGTGGCACTTTTTATGTTCTATCTTAAGTTTGGTTACTCATGTTGACTCATTAGAAATTATAGAGAATCTAATTTTTGTTAAACACAATTTTAGTCTCTAGGGATAAAGCAGTCAACAGAGTTGACACAAACATCTGCCCTCATGGAGTTTATCTTATAGTGTTGTTACTGCATAGAAGAGTTTTAAAATGTTGATTTATAATTGCTCTCACTGATAGGTGAAGGGAGAAGAGCAACTGTTAGCACATTTATGTCCTCCTAATGTTTTATAGAAGTAAAAATAAATTAGCTGTTACTAAGAAATGTGGACAAATAAATGAAATATGCGATAGTTCTTGGTATCACTCTATTTTGATACACTAAGAAATATGGTTGCACTTGGGGCATTGTGAAATAAGTGCTCCTTTAGGAGAGATAAATTATTGAAGCACAAGTTATAATTTGTGAGAAGACCAGGAATACTTACCCTATTTGGTGTGCATCTCACTGTGTCAGGTTATCCTATGAAGTGCGAATCAACTTCTCATCTTCCCCTGACAAGCAGAGAAACTGGCGACCCAGTAATGTCCTTCTCATGACACAAGAGGAGTCATAATGTCATCTTTATTGCAAATCTTCTTATTTTTCTGGTACCAAGGGAGAGATTACTGAATGCTGCAACTTTTCTTCATTATCAATAGTAAGCCTAACCAATAAACATGTTTCTCAAGAACTTGGGTGAGAATTGGAATAAGCTTTTCTCCCTTCTGCTCATCCCTTAAGAGTCTATCAGATCATCTATTTTTTCAGGTCTTATTGTGGGCTTACAATGATCCTAAAAGACAAGATTTCACTTGGCTCAAAACAACAACAAACAAATGTGGAGACATCACTCTACCATGCTTCTGATTTTACTATAAGTCTGTAGTGATCAAAATAGCATGGTACTGGCAAAAAAAAAAAAAGAGAGAGAGAGATTGATCTATGGAGTAGAATTGAAACCCCAGAGATAAAAACCAGCTCCTTACCACCATCTGATCTTCAATAAACCAAATAAAAGTATGCTCTAGGGAATATATCTCTATTCAATAAATGGTGCTTAGAACAGGTTAACCACATGTGAAAGACTGAAACTGGACCCACATTTCTCACCACTTACAAAAATTTGACTCAGGATGGATGAAAGATTTAAATCTAAGACATTAGACAATAAAAATCCTAGAGAAAAGCATGGGGAAACTCTAAATTATTATTGGTCTAGGAAATGATTTTATGAAGAAGACAGAATCAGCAATGGCATCATCAACAAAAATAAACACATGGGATTTAATTAAGCTGAAAAAGTTTCTGCACAGCTAAGGACACAACAATCAAAGCAAACAGACAACCTTCAGGATGGGAAAAGATATTTGCAAAATATCTTTGTTACAAATCTGACAAGGCCTTGATAAGTAGAATCTACAGAGAAACTAAATTCATCAACAAAAAAAGAGCAAACAATCCCATTTATCACTGGGCAAAACCTTCTCTGAGGAAGACAGGCAAATGGCCAATAAACAATGAAAAAATGCTCATCATCCCTAATCATCAGAGAATTAGAAATAAAAATCGCCCTGATGTATCACCTAAACCAGTGAGAATAGCCAGTATCACAAAATCTCAAAGCTGCAAATATTGGTAAGGATGTGGAGAGAAGGGAACACTTTTATACTGTTGGTGGGATTGCAAACTAATACAGCCTTTATGGAAAGAAGTATGGAGAATACTCAAAGAGCTAAAGGTAGACATTCCATTTGATCTCCCAATTCCATTACTAGGAATCTACCCTGATGAAAACAAATCATTTATCATAAGGACATTTGCATTAGAATATTTATTGCAGCTTAATTCACAATTACCAAGTCACAAAAGCAACCCAAGTGCTCATCAATCTACGAATGGCTTAACAAACTGTGGGATATGTATACCATGGAAGACTACTCAGCCATAAAAAAAGATGGAGACACATCTTTCCCTGGATGGAGTTGAAACACATTCTTCTTAGTAAAATATCACAAGAATGAAAATGCAAGTATCCAATGTACTTAGTACTAATATGAATCTAATAGAAAGACAACTACATGCCCAGATGAGAGAATAACACAAATGTATTCAAGTAGGGGGTGGTGGAGGAGGGAAAGGGGAAAGGAGCAGAGGGAGGGGGATTGGCAAGCTCTCACCTGATGGATATATTGTGAGGGTATACATCGTTGGATGAAAGGGCCAACTGCTTCAACTACAACGTGAACTTTACATTAGAAACACAAACAATATAACCTAATCATTTGTACCCTCACATTAATCTGAATAAAAGAAATTCAATAGCATAGAAGGAAAAAAAGAAGGAAATTCTCTTATTTCAAATATACTTTTTCCCTGAATATTCCCAATGAATGTTTCATATGTTTCATTGACAGATTGGTCGCAAAGCCTAATATTATGTAGTGGGCAGTACTGAGTCATTTACTAAATTATACCATATTTGCTGTGTCTTGTTGCTTTCTTGGAAATCACTTTTGTTTCTTCTGAGTACGAAAATTACTGCCAGGTACTGCTATTGATGGCTGTAGCATCCCTGGATACCCGCCACATTCCAGGTACTATGTCCCTGTCAAGCCCAGCTGCTATTTTCTATTGGTCACCAATGGCTCCTATCAGGTGTCACCATTTTTGTCTTTTTCCAGTGGATGCCATAACTAACCAGTAAAGTGGAGTCTTCATGGCACCCAAACTGCTCAGCAGTCTATGGAGAAGTGAGGAAAGAAAATATCACTCCCTTCAATGTTTTATTATGTTGCAGGTAGGGAGCAGCAAAAAGGAAGCTTTCTGCTTTTATACATTTCCATGTAGAAATATTCACTTTCTTTCTTTTTCAGCAAGCTTTGTGAGTTGGGTTCTTTTAAAGAATTTTATTTCATTTAGATTGTTGAATTTATGGGTGTAAAATGATTCATTATATTATCTTATTGTAGTAATAATACCTTTTTGAGTTCTGAGATTTATAATTTCAATATTTTCTCTCTCTGCCTAGCTAGACGCTTATCAGTTGTTTTTTTTTTTTAATATTGTCAAGAGATAAGTTTTTGCTTTTATTTCCTTTCTCCCCTTTTTGTTCTCAGTTTCACTGAATTCTACTTTTATTTTTATTATTTTTCTCTAATTTAAAAATTTTTAATTTTCATAGGTACATCATAATTATATATATTTTTGAGGTACTTCTAATATTTTGATACAAGCATACAATGTGTAATGACCAAATCAGGGTTATTGGGATATTCATCATATCTGGCATTTATTATTTCTGTAGGAGCTAAACAAAATTGAACACACAAAAATAAGAGTAGAATTATGGTTATCAGGAGCTGGGAAGGGTAACGGGGAGAAGCGATAAAGAGGAATGGTTAATTAATTAAAAAATGCAGTTAGATAGAAGGAATAATATCCAGTTTTTGGTGGTACAATAGGGTGACTATAGTTAGTGAGTTATCATATATTTCCAAATAAGCAAAAGAGTGGAAGTAGAAAGTCCCTATTTCCTTCCTTTTTGCCTTTGATTTAATTTCTTTTTTATTCTTAAATTTTTTAAAAATAGAATTAGAATATCAATTTGAGATATTTTATTCCATCTATTGCAAACATTTAAGAGTATATAAAATTCCGGATTGGATTAAAGATGGCGGCTGAGTAACAGCTTCCCTGCAACTGGGCATGGCGAGTCTGGGGAGACAAGACTCCAGACATCTCTGGCCGGTGGGGTCTGCCTATGATCATCCCTTTGAGGATACAGGGAGCCAGCAAGGGACTTCTGGACCCCAGGAAGAGGACAAAAACAGTGGAAAATGGGCAAGTGGCTGCGTGTGTTCGATCAACCTAATCACGCTGACAACTGTGAGTACAAGCAGCAGTGAGACTGCAAACTGGAAAGGCCTTACCTGTGAACTTTTTTGGTGTTCTTGGACTTGGCGCTCAGTTGAGCTGCCTCGGGGAGAGCTTGAGCAAAAGTGTGGAGAACTTTGGGCATTGTCTGGGGCCCCAAAAGGAGCCACTGAGCTGGGCTAAGTGAAAGCCATAGTGTGGAAAAGCTGCTCCGGCAAGCTTTGCCCTCAGGGTCCCAGAGCAAGGATCGGGTGGGACAAGGTAACCTAGTGACTGAGCAGCTTAAAGGCGGGAACAGAACTGCCTCACAGCCCTAATCCTAAGGGGCAGAGTGAGACAGTTTTGGAACACTGGAGACTTGGGCTGTTGCCTTGGGTAGAGTGCCCTGAAGTCACAGCTCATAGCAACCTCAAAATTCTGGGCTAGGCACCACCCAGACCTCCATAAGAGGTGTGCAGCGACCCCCGACCCGGGACCCGTACCCACTGGGGCTCCACATTCCCTGACCAGGAACTGTGGGAGCCACGCAACCCTGCGTCCCCCCTCCTGTGTCCTCTCAGCCTCCACATTAGCTCATCCATCTGTCCAGGGACTCTGGT
>CAUYPK010113481.1:0-39513 GCA_963574355.1 Loris lydekkerianus
TGCCAGGAAGGCTATGTTGAATATTGGGATGAAAATGTGTCAAATGGTTTATGAAGCTAGTATATGATGCCCCATGATCATATCAATGTACATAGCTATGATTTAATAAATAAATAAATAAATAAATAAATAAATAAAAAAAAAAAAGAAATGTTAAAAAGGTGTTCTACAGGGCGGCACCTGTGGCTCAAAGGAGTAGGGTGCCGGCCCCATATGCCAGAGGCGGTGGGTTCAAACCCAGCCCCAGCCAAAAACTGCAAAAGGGAAAAAAAAAAAAAAAAAAAGAAAAATGTTCTACAACCTTGTCCAAAGACAAAAGACACTAAACTGAATTTTATAGGGTAAGCTCTACTCCCTCTAAGTGCTAACAGTTTATGCTTTTGCCGTACAAATTCTTACAGCTAATAGAAAAAGTGAAAAACTCCCCAGTGAATTATACAAAAGTAGCATATTCTTGATACGAAACCCAATAGACTAATATGAAAAAGAAAATTACATTAGTCTCCCTTATAATTACATATTCAATAATTTTAAATAAAGTTCACATAATTATAGTTCAATAATTTTAAAAATCCATTTATTAAGTTCAAATAAAAATACACTAAGTCAAATTCAAAACAATGTTTTTTTAAAAACTGGTCTAATCACTTCTTTTGCAATAATGTAAGAGTGATTTAACATGAGCAGATACATTAATTAATTCAACGCATACTAAAATGTAAAAAGAAGAACTTTACATTTTTCTGAACAAGTATAAGATACTTGATAAAATTCAGCAGTCAGTTCTTATTTTTAAAAAATTAAAAACCTCTTAGTAAATTAGACTTGAAAGGATATTCACCTTAAACCAAAAGCAATTCTTTTCACTTGATGCTGTAAACTTAGAAGCATTTTCTTATCAGAGATTTTTTTTTAAATGCTTACTCTATAGTTATTTAACTCTGAAATAAGATAACCAAAAGAAAAGTAAAAGCATAAATACCTATTTTTGGTTGTTTCTGTTGAGAGGCTTGAGCTGATATTCCTGTTTTGCTCATAATTTTGGAGGAAAAGTGTTCCATCTTTACTCATTAAGTATAATGTCAGATGTGAATTTTATTAAATATCTTTTATCAGATTGAGAATTCCCTTTTTTTTTTTATAAGTACCTATTTTTAAAAAAGGAGAAAATGACTATTATTGGTAAATTGTCTGAGGGTATTCCTAGAGATACCTTATCCTCCTCTGTGCCTGGTCCCCCAGCTCCACCTCCACCAAACACCCCTGCACAGATAAGCCCAAACAGGAAAGAAAGAAAACCATTCGGCCCGTCAATACTTAAAAATCAGATCTTTAATGCTGTTCCCATTTATAGTCTCCTATCCTTTGCTTCCCATCAATATCCCCAAATTGCCACTGTCTCCCTGAGACAAAAAACTGTCTTCCTATCTCACTTTGGTCATTTCTCTTCTGTCCTGAACAATCTGACACTCAGATCATTTCAGTTGTCTTAAGTCATTGTTCTACCTACCAGTAGTGGGTCAAAGTCTGCCTGTGGACTACGCATGGATCCTAAAATGTAAGTCCTTTCTTTATCTTTACAGAAGTTTCATCTACAGTTCCACATACTTTTAGCGTACACTGTGAATTCCATCAAAGAACACTTAAATGTCCATTGTGCCTAAATTTTTGTACCACTTTCATTATTTTGTTCCTCACCAATTCCCTATTATCAATGAGTTCATTTTCTAGTAACTGTTACCGGGGAAAAGTAAGGTCTAAGAAAATAGGTCTTCTCAAGGATAGCCCAAGGACATAGCTGCCCCCTCCTCCCCACGGTGACTCAGCTCTTAGGAATCTATAGAAACTTAACTTCCTGGGACCACTTGCTTCCACTTCTGTAAAAGCCCAAACTGCTTCTGTAGCTTGATTCAAACTGACCAATGAGAAAGGTCCCCATGGGTTGGAACTTTTTGACTGGAGATAAAAAGGAGAAGACTGAGCCGGTGGGGAGCGCGGCTGTTTGGGGACAAGGATGACCCTCCGCTTGCTGGAACAAAGCCTTTCCTCTTTCAACCACGGTGTTTGGGTGCTCTTTCTCTCCATTGGGCCTCGTCTTCCCGGAACACTGCAAGGTGTTAACAGTGGAATACTGTTAAGATTGTTGAATATTTTTTTGAAAGTTTGAGAACTGATACTTCAAGCAATTTGTGTCTTTCATATCTTATGGTAACCAAGGATACAGCCTATAAACCGAGGACTGCCAAGGTTTATAATTGTAGACAGGCCAGCTTTATTTCTTATAGGGGATCCCAGCCTGCGAGGTGACCACCCTGACAGGCTGGGAAGCAGCGGCTCTGAGAAGCTGAGAGCAGTGCACAGTCTGGCCAAATACATGTGTTTAACGATTTATAGGAGGGTCATGAACATGTAGGAAAGGAGAAACCTGGGAGTGCATAATTCCTGCCATTTCATAAGCTCGATGGCAGCATAGCATGGTCTGAGGGTGGCATTCTCGGCCCTGTGATGTCAAAAGATGAAGCAGAGGACACAAAAGCCCTCACTGCACACCCTCTGTCGGAACCACTGCAGGCCGGTGGGCTCCACCAGGAAGGACCACCGGTCAGTGGTGTCAAAACTGCAAAAAGGAAGGTGCGGAACAAGCCAGTTAAATTTGGCCAGAGAACAGTTTTCTCAAAAGGTTGTTTCTGTTTAACTCTGAGGGAAGGAAGCCAATGGCCCTTACCAGGCAGGGGATAGAATAGGCATGTCTGGCTCCCTCCTGTCAGGGCTGGGAACTCCGTTTGAAGGTTTCTCAGGTTCCATTGGCCAAAAGGGGTCTGTTCAGTCTGTTGGGGGACTTAGTGTTTTTTTCTTTTTCAATCCTCAAGCCTTAAGGCAATTGAAGGGAAGTTTTTACATAACCACTTAAAAAGAACATATGGAAGCTGGGCTCAGTGGCTCAGGCCGATAATGCCAGCACTCTGGGAGGCCAAGCCAGGTGGATGGCTTGAGCTCAGGAGTTCAAGACCAGCCTGAGCAAGAGCAAAACCCTATCTCTACTAAAAATAAAATAAAATAAATTAGTCAATGTTGGCACCTGTAGTCCCAACTACTTAGAAGGCTGAAGCAAAAAGATGGATTGAGCCCAGGAGTTTGAGGTTGCTATGAGCTATGACACCAAGGCACTCTGCCCAGGGTAACAGAGTGAATACCCTGTCTCAAAAAAACAAAGAACATATTGAAAAGAATTAAAGACCAATTTCTGGTTAATCACAGAGCAAGTGAATTAAGAACATACTAAATGATTATTTCAACGATTTTCATGTATTTTGTTATTAGTCTGAGTTCGCAAATGTTTTATTAGCTTTCCAAATGTTTCTCATCCACTGTATAAAAAGGCAAAAATATTTGGGAGCTTAATAACCATTGTGAAGCACCTATCTATATTAAATATGCCTTTATTCAAAAAAAACCATAGAGCTGACCCAAGGCATCGGGAATTCAATTAGACTATTTCACAGGCAACACTTTCTTATTTTAGTGGTGCAATCACCCATAAAATGGAGTCCTTTCAGAGTTTACTGAGCCATTCTTAATTGTTTTCTCTTAAAGTCAGACTGAAGACTGGTACAAGAAGGAACGATATATTCCCCCAGGCATGTTTAAGTGGTTTAGACCAATACCCCACACCTGCAGCAAATGGTCATGCCAGTCTTTCATTTAAGATTAGTGCATTAAAAGTCCTACAATTAAATACATGTCTTCTATACACACTTACACGTATATATGTACACATACAGATAAAAGCATGCGAATATTCTCAAAGATATTCTGATATTGTGTTGATAATAAAATTTCATATTCTTATAAGCAATTTCTTTAACAAAGCTAAAATGTTCCTTATTTATTTAATATAATGGCTATGTGCATGAGGATCCCTCAGCTTGGTTGATTAAATTTAGTCTTTGGGAATGTAGACTATATAGACTCCATCGATCCTTGGAGCCATATTTACAAAATTTGGTGAGTGCGAAAAGCAACATGTAACATAATACTCTCAAATGACTAAATTAAAACAAATTTAGTTAAATATCAAATTGGCTTTGGTTTGCCATTCATGAACAGGGCAACCTCCATTCTACAAAAGAAGATGAGAGTTTCCAGCGGGCGACAGTAGAACAGTGGGTTTTGTAAGGTGGGAACAAGGAAACAGAACAGTAGGAAAAAACTGATGAGCTGACATGAGGTTACTTCAGGTTAGTCTTTGTGAAGGTTAAAGCAGACTTGTGCTGACTCTGGTAGACTGGAATCTCCTTCTTTCAGGGGGGGAAAAAAATCTATTTTGGTATCTATCTGCTTCCATAAAATTTCAGTTTAATTTAGTGGCATTTAACATAACCAACTCCATTTTGGTTTGGTCTGGTCCATCGAGGCCTAGCACAGTTCAACAAAACAGTGACCTCAGGTAATGCCTTCTGGACCTCTTACATTGTATTAGAAGCTTTTCTATCTTCTGATAAACTACTTCACTACTATCACTTCAACAACAACAACAAAAAAAAATGACCGCCCATACTTTTGTGTAACAGCATCAACCCAGTTAACTCAACTATGTAAATTTGAAATGAGAGGAATTCAGCCAGATACAGTGAATCAAGGTCCAGCATAGAAGCCTAGAAACCAACATCTTGAATTCCAACCTGGACAGCTATTGGTATGATGCTTAATCCTTCTATGCCTCTTCAGCAAGGCTGCCTTCCTCAGCAACATCGCCCTCTAGGTCCCAGCTTCTGTCAGCAGCAGGTGGCTGAACCACAGTGGGAGAGGGCTGCCATAGACCAGGCCTCACTCTTGGTCTGCTTCAACACCAAAGAACCATGGTGCTGCCACCAACTGTCTTCCTGCCCCTTCTCATGCCTGCATATGAGAAGGCTGCTCCTTTAAGTACACAAAAAACATGGCATTTTGCCACTCAAGTCCCCTACCAAACATTTTATTCTGTTGTTTCCAAGATAAGTAGTCTGAATTCCTTTAAACATTTCTTATACCTAGGGTGACAGTCTGATTTTCCTAGGGTAGTCATTCATTCTTGTGTTCCCAAAATAATAATTAATAACACCTTGTCAAAGTACAAAGTTCATAAAGTTAAAATATGACATTTATACAAATGTAGAATGAATGTATGTCAAATATGCCAACTATTTTATTCAATTTATTAATTAATGAGGGAACAACTAAAATGGTAGAAGAGTTGGCTATTTATATGGAGGTATTTCAAGGCAAAAAAAAATGTTATAGTAAGTTTGCCAGTTTAAATATAATTTGGTTAGTACCCTAAGAGGAACTGAAAAATAACCTTTGGAGTTATCTTTTCTATTAGTAGTAGCCAGAAGTCTACAGAGTAGATTTTACAGAGTTTGAGCTAGCTCTAATCAAACAACAAAGAGCAAAGTCAAACAAAGGTGCATCCTTCTAGAGAATCAAATAATCTTTGGGAGGGCCTGATTAATAACACCCCCTTGTGACACTGAAAGGACAGATGGTTATTCACTTGCTTTACTGTCAAGTTTTAGGTAATTTTTCTTAACAGCTCCTTTTCACTCTCAAATGTATCCTAGTTTGGGCCATAAATTATATGGCCAACAAATTAAATAGCACAACGTCTACATATCCTTCACCTCCATGGGCAACCTGATCTTGACATATTTTTATCCACAGTTATCTCTCAGGATGTGGCATCCAGAACAATAACAACAACAAAAAATCTCACCTGTACCTTGAACAGTTCAGATTACAGAGGAATTATGACCCCTATAGTCTTGGCAGGATCATGTGATAAACAAAGATTACATCAGTAGCCACATCAGGTTGTTGGTCTCTGTTAAGTAGCTGAAATCCTCAGTCTCCTATAGCTAGTCTGTTCCTTTTGTAAATGTGGTATTTTTCTAAATGCTGAACTTCCTGTGCCTGACACATAAACTGTTCCTCCCTTTTGTGTTTTCTTCCAGTCATGCATACCCTTGTTCTATCATATCTCAATTAATACTGGAACTCACCAGGCTTCTATCACACATTACCCACACTTAGAAAACAACACTTACATTGTTCTATAAGTCAAATAAATTATTGATGAATTATGGATCCCAAATTGGCATACCGTAGAACGATAGCCAGTGCCACCTCTCACCCACCCCATCACCGGGCTACATATACTGCCTCCAACTAAAGAACAGCTTTATCAGGGCCGGGTGCGGTGGTCACATCTTTGATCCCAGAACTCTGGGGAATGAGGTGGGAGGATCCCTTGAGCCCAGAGTTCCTGACAAGTCTGAGCAAAGCAAAATTCTATCTATGCTAAAAATAGAAAAATCACCAGGTGTTGTGGTAAGCACCTATAATCCCAGCTACTTGGGAGGCTGAGGCAGAAGGATCAGTTGTGCCCAGGAGTCTGAGTTTGCTATGAGCTAGGTTAGGCAACCTAGCCCAGGCAACAGAGTGAGACTCTGTGTCAAGGAAAAATAAACAAGCACTCCGCATTCACCACCTTAGGCCTGCACCTGCCTCCCCAGGCTGCGTCCACCTTTGCCCTCTTCACCTCCTATTGGACACCCCAACACTAATACTTGCTCATTAACTCCCAGTTCCTGGGCTTTCATCCACTTCTTCAACTCTTGAGGAAAACCCATGGGTAGTAAGCCTTCCTCCAGCAGGCCCTGGGATGCTTCCTCTTGAGTACTACCCTTTCATGCCAGTGGACAAGCTTGGCACGGCCCTGGTGATGCTCCACTCTTGATAACCCAGGAATATTTGAAACAAACAAAAAAAAAAAAAAAAAAGTTACTAGAAACTGCCTCACTTGAAGTTCAAGGCAATGAAAACTCGTACTCTCACCTTCTGTCAGTTTCCTTTGTGACATCTTCACCACCGAATCACCAATTTCACCCATTCCTACCCTCTACCAACCCCCAGAATGGACTTCATCTTTTACTTCTTCCTTTGAGCCAGTGATCCCAATCATTTTGGCACCAGGGACTGGTTTCATGGAAGACAATTTTTCCACGGACTGGGGAGGGAGGGTGGTTTCAGGATGATTCAAGTACATTAAACTTATTGTGCACTACATTTCTATTAGTGTATAGAGATTATACAACTCTCTGTAATGCAGAATCAGTGGGAATCCTGAGCTCATTTTCCTGCAATTAGATGGTCTCATCTGGGGGTGATGGAGAGTGTGTTGCTGCTATAAAGCCTGCCACCAGGTGCAGGAAGATCAAGGCTTTATGCTTATGTCAATCACCTGTTTATTAAAGTGAAAACCCAGAACTCCTTGGGAAACTGCAATATTTGTGAGATGTTCCTCTAATGCAACCATTTACCATAATTTTGCCCTGTTCTGAGTCCAAGGACACCTCTTTATCCCCCGCCACCATGTGGTCACTAACCCAGCTGTGGGACCAGGAAAATGTAAGGAAAGTATACAGAAGTGGATCACTTCCCCAGGCCACAGAAAGGATCTGGCATCACAGAAATGAACTGAGTCAATAGCTAGTCCTTCTGAAAATATACACCAGAAAATGTATCTGTAAGTTGGAAATAAAGCAAAAAAGGCACACGGCACATACTTTCAGAACCACATAGGGCCAATAGCCACCCAAGAATTGTTCAAGAGAATATACTATTCACCACTGATTAAAGTTCCTAGACTTGGGGAATCTACCTAACATGTGGATTTCTGTTCAATAAAACAGATAACCCCAAAGGTTTATGACCTGGTGTACATGAAACAGTTTTACAACTAACTCAGCAATCCTATTCTAGTATTTCTCTATTAAATTGGTTGGAAGCGTCCTCACTTCTTACACATTCTTTCAGCCAGGATTATAACCAGCCACTGTTAACCTGCACAGCCATTTCACACAGGCGCTGCTGGCCAGGCCCCAGTGAGGCCGGATGAGTCTACAGGCCAGCACTGGGGGATTATTCATTCACTCACAAGGCCTGCTGTCAAAGATAAGTTGGGGAACGGGACTCCATGGTACCAGTCAAGGATCCAGGGCACTGTGCACCCAGTAAAATGTGAACTAACTGTAAATTTAGAGTTAAGATGTTTTGAAGATATAATCACTTTATGATAGGAAGATGCCGTGTAACTTTGTAACCTGTGAGGAGGAATCTAGTTAACGCATACTATGATGATTAATAACATTGCTGACCTTTATTTTTACTGTGAGAATAAAAGTGACAAAACAGGAGGACAGAACAGCTCTTTAAGGAGATAGCCTGGCCGTTCTTCAGAATTGCTGGTTTTTCTGTAAATAAAAGTGAAACTGTTGCTCTCCCTTGATTGGTTTGGGTGACAGGAGACCAGACTCCTTGCTCCAGCAACAGTATTAACATCCAACTGGCTCCATCATTAATTAATGAGATAAATAAAATCAATGATACATGTTCTTTTTACTTTTGTCTGGGAATCATATTACCTCTTTGAAAATTACATTTTAAAAATATGTTAAAGACTTTATATGCAAATAAAAGAAATTCAACTGATAAAACACAGGACTTTAGGTAATTTTTACAAAATCTATTTGAATTTCCCATGTAGAAAAATGGGTCTTTTTTAACATGCTAAACTGAATTATTCTTGACTGTCTTTAGACATCTTTTTAAAAGGTACAATTAGCTGGGTACAGTGGCTCATACCTGTAATCCTAGCACTTTGGGAAGCTGAGGTGGAGGCCTGCTTGAGCTCAGGAGTTCAAGATCAACCTGAGTAAGAGTGAGATCTTGTCTCTACCAAAAATAGAAAAACTAGTCAGGTGCTGTGGCAAAGGCCTGTAGTCCCAGCTACTCAGAAGGTTGAGGCAAGAGGATCACTCAAGTCCAAGAGTTCAAGATTGCTGTGAGCTGTGACACCACAGCACTCTATCCTGGGCAACAGAATAAGTTCTGTCTCAAAACAATAAAATAAAATAACCAAAAAAAAAAAAAAAAGGTACAGTTATTGATCTAACATAATTCAACATCAGAAAATTACATTGAGAGCCTTCTCAGCCTGATAGAAATTACACATGGGCTGAATAAAGCTAAATAAAAATAAGATTTCACAGTTGTTCATATCACATTCTGTTACACTAAAGGAAAGCTCACAGGTTGTATTTTCTCACTTTATTCCTGACATGAAGTATTTTGAACTAAATTTAGGAAATACTGACTTTGGGAAAATAGTGTTATCTCCAGCAATAACTCTAGAGTCTAGACATCTGAATGCAACCCAAAGTCTTATCCTTCAGAGAACGCATTCCCAGGGTGACTGTACAAGGTCTCTTTCTCCAATTATGGGAGATTACTCAGCAGTTGCAGTGAGCCACCTTTTCCATCTCTCATCTGGGCTAAGCTGTGAGCTGGGAAGTAGCCAGGGCCTACTGAAACAAGGGCCTGTTGATCCAAGGCACTCAAGATGCAAATAATGTCACATCTCTTTATTGCAAACGTGTAGATATACCTCAATTGTCTGACCTGCCAAGTGGACTGAAAGCCAAACTTATTAGCCAATTTCCAGGTCTTCTTCCATATACCTTGAACACCCACACAACCCAGAGATAACAGGGGGCATAGGAAGGGCCTATTCCTCAGCCTGCATGGCACCAGAGCTCGCTTCTGGCCAAAAGCAGGATTCGTTGAAATGTGGGCTCCCCTACCAAAGGGTTTACTGCCTCTGGGCCAAGTTTGCCAGCACTCTCAAGGCCATACCTACCCATGGGCCCACCCTGTAAGCACCATTCCTCCCTGCTTCAGAGGAACTGAGCTAAGCACTCAGTGAGCCCCAACCTCTCTCCACCCCTGTTGGGGGGAGCCTCACAACTCTCCTGGGTAGACGTGTCTCCCTTCAGTTCTCCAGGTACTAAGTCTGTAGTCCCCTCCTACTCCAACAAATCCACCTTCATCTTCTAAAGGGACCAAAAGCCTTCAGAAACAAACTCATGTTTAGACTACCCTGCAAGGTATGAGCGTTGAGAGGAGGAATGAGACAGAGATGAGGAGCTCAGAGCATAAGGAGAGACTGGCCCGGCGTGGAGGGGGAGGTGGGCCAGGGATGACACTCAGGAAGGGGGATGGCAGATCCTTCACTGTTCTATGGTGTAAGACTACTCTTAAGATTATTTCCCAATAGAGTATTTAAATCCAGCCTACTTCAAAAAATTGCCATAAGACCCTAGGCAAGTTATTTAACCTCCGTTTCCTCCTGTGCAAATGGGGTTAATTATAGAACCTATCTTATATGATCAGATAGGAATCAGATGAGTTAATAGGGGGAACATAATTAGAACAGTCCCTGGAACAATAACCATTCAGTAAATCCTCAATTTCAGTATTATTAGTTTTGTTATTATTATGCCACAATAAATTCTCAATAAATTGCCACATTATACTCAGTATATTCTCTTAGAATAGAATCACAAGCATGATTGAAGCCAGGACACATGGAGGCAAAATCTCAACTCCCTGGGAAAAACAAATCAATTGTAAAACTCTTGCAAGGGAAAGCCTACATCACAATTCTGTGCCTGAGAATGAATGTCTTCCCAGAGCCCCGTCTATAAGGGCAGCCAGGCTGGGAGCTCATCCCCTCAACAGCATGAGGGTTCACAACCTGAAGAGTCTCTTACCATGCTGCTCTTCCCCTTGAACATAAACCATGTTGTGAGCTACTAAGCAAGAAGCTTCTCTCCTGCTAGGTAATTCTCAAACTTGGTTTACACAGTGTATACATGGGAAGCATTTAAGCCCTCCTGAGGGTGGTAGGGATATGAACAATTAAATAGATTATCTACAGCATAGTAAAGTTGGAAATTATTCTATGAATCCTAAACATTCACGTTATTTGTACTGAAATCAAACTGGCAGCCTATATTTTATTCATTCACAGACACTGTGCTAGGTGCTTAGGATACAGTGATGGAAAAGATATAGTCCCTAATCTCACAGAGCTTCCATCTAAGGGAGACATTGAACAAATGCTGGATGCTATGGGGGCATACACCCAGGTGGCTCAGAAAAGGATTCCCAGGGGAAGTGAATTTTAAGACTAGAAATAAAAGGCATTTTGTGACGGGTAGAAGGGGAACCATAAGCTGCAGCATGTCCAAAAGCAGTTGGCTTAAAAAGAACATGAACGCTCAGGGACTGGGGAAGTCCTAAAACTTTCCAGCAGTTGGCTGGAACAAAAGCAAGGGAATAAGTAACAAGAGAGTCAGGAGACAGGCAGGGACTTCTCATCTTATCCTAAGGAAATGAGATATGATCGTGTTCCCATTTCAGACTGATCACTCTGGCCACAGTGAGGACAACTGATTTTCGAGTGGCAAAATTAGACATAGGGTCATCAACAGAAAACTATTGCAGAAGCAGGTGACAAATGATGTTGACTTACATTAGAATGGTGACAATGTGAAAGGAAAGATGTCGATGGATTCCAGGGATATTTAGGAGGTGGCAATAAAAAGGATCATGCAGGTTAAGGAAGAGGAAGAAGCCGGGATGATTCCTGGGTCCTCGGCATGAACTGCTGAGTGGGTGGTTCTGCCGTTTACTGTCGGGGTAAACACTGGAGGACAGGCAGTCTTGCGCTGATGATCGAGAGCTCATTTAAGGAATATTAAATTTGAATTGAGCATGTTACATTCATGCATAAATCTCAAGCAGTCAAACTGGTGCTCAGAAACAAGCCCTGGACAAGAAATATTTTGGAAGTTGTCAATGTTAGAATAGGCAGCGAATCCATGAAGACAGCTGACATTGTCTGTAACGAGAGTATAGAGCAAGAGCAGAGGACAAGACAGCACCTGGGACTGACAGCAGAAAAGGATCAAGCAAAGAAAATGAGAAGCCGGCTAACCATCGAAATCAAAGGACTCCAGAGAGGCAGGGGGAGAGCCGGCAGTTCTCACCACACCGGTCTGTGCCACGGGGCCAGAGCCCAAGGAGAATCCTCTTCCAGGAAGATCCTAGAACATATAGATGGAACTATTAGATGATTCCATTAAACGTAGGGAGTAACAGAGAAATATAATATTTAAAATAAGGTCTTGTGTGAAGATTGTGTTAATATGTACCTAAATAAAGCCTCAAAGTTCACCTTTCAATAGTCAGTCATCACTCAGATTAAGATCTAGGCAACTGTAATTGGGCCTCAGCATGAAAACTGCAGACTTTTGCAAGTTGGTTTTAATCCACCATCCATGAGGTGATGGATTTGTTTATGGCACTGACTTTAGTGAAGTTTTCATGGACATATAACTTTCCCCAAACATAGCAAGTTTAAAAAATAGTGACTGTAGAGGTGGATACTGTGTCCTGTGTCTGTACACAGCATCTTGCCCAGAGCTTCCCAATCTCATCAGGAGTGTTGACAATTACTTCTGTGTTTCAGTTACCAAATCCTGTGTTCTCTAAGTGTGTGTTGCAACATTTCTCTCTGAGACCTCATTGTCAGGAGTGGGAAGTAAGGTTGTCTGTGTGAGACTAATAAGGAAATAGACAATATATAAATAAATACATACTCCTATTTGCACAGAAAGATTTCTGTGCTTTGGTGCTCTGGACATCCACAAATTGTTATACACATTTAAATTAACTTCCTGAGATTCATTCGTGTAAGTTTTTTGTTGGTTTGTTGATCTATTACTTCTGTAGACATTTCTAGCTCTAGAGATGAGTCAGAAGTTCACAGGAACTAAGCAGTGAACTAAGAAAACATAAGTCACCTTATGTATTAAGCAGGCCTGTACTCCCAGATGAAATACAAATTCTATAGCTGACCCATTTGTTAGTAAGAGAAATAAAATCACAAAAATTTCTTTCATCAAAATGGAATAAGCTATTTTTCTCAGTATTTAAATTGTACAAGAGCCTCCTGGTTTTTCTCATGCTCCGATCATTTGTTATGTTGGCATTTCCCACCGTATCGTCCCGCTCAGTGCACTCTTCCTGGATTACTTTTCGTTGTTTCGTGCCAAAATAATTAAAAATTGGATGACCAAGCTTTTTATTTCATTTTTAAAGTCATTTCATATTAACATCAAGTAAAACTTCATCTACTGGCCAAAGCCAGTTTCTTCCAAATGCTTATGCATACATCTAAGTCATACAAAAAGCTGCAATATTTGTAAAACATAGATATTCTCTAAAATACACAGTAGTCTAATTAAACAACTTCATGAACCTAAAATAAGTCAGAGCAAAAGTTCATCAAATTCTACAATGAGGTGACTAGGCGCAGTGGCTCACACCTGTAATCCTGGTCCCTGGGAGGATGGAGAGGGTGTATTGCTTGAGTTCAGAAGTTCAAGGTCAGCCTGAGCAAGGGTGAGACCCCCATCTCTACTAAAAACAGAAAAATTAACTGGGCATAGTGTGGTAAGCCTATAGTCCCAGCTACTCAGAAGGCTGAGGCAAGAGGATCTCTCGAGCTGAGCCCAGGAGTTTGAGGTTGCTGTGAGCTATGATGATGCCCAGGTAACAGAGTGAAACTGTCTCAAAAAATCAATAAAAAATCTACAACCATATTCCCCTTGTTTGATGACCCTTTTCTCAATTATTTAGGTAGGTAGTATTGAAACACCAAAATTTTAGACTAAGGAAACAACTTTTAGAAGATTTAATTCCTCACTCAGCTCTTAAGAAGGAGAGATAAGGTATCTTAATGGCTTCTGTTTCACCTTCTCCCAAAGAGGGTGAGGAGTTCATACCTACTGATGGAGCAGGAGACTCCAGAAGAAAGTTGGCACTAATCAAAGAAGGATCCTGTTTCACTTACATTAAGATGTATAAAACCACAGAAGAATATGGCTTCCACATTACCAAGAAAAAAGCTGGATAATCAATAAAATCGTGATTTGCCTTGGGCCCATCAGAGAGCTGAGGCAGCAAAGCAAATGGGTGGACTAAACTCCAGCTGAGGATCAGGTGCATGAACTGCTTCACCTTGGGCAAAGCCCTGCATGGAGAGGCGACCACCTTAAAAGAGGGTAAGAAAAGAACACAAAACTTTAACAGACTTTTAAAGGCCAGGTGTGGGCTCGTGTGATGGTTTGGAGACGGGTGATTCCTCTGAACACAGAGAAGTCTGCACTCCCTCACAAGTGCATTCTCCCCTGCCCCTGCTGTCTTCAGGCACACAAAGCTTGCCCACCTCCCTTTCTTGAAGAGAGGCCCTTCTTGAAGTGGGATCCAAGGGCTGTGGGATCCAAGGGCTGTAGGAGTGGAAGCACTTCCTGCTGTGGGCCCCTCTCCCTCTGGGTGGTAGGGGCAGGAGCACTTCCTGCTCCTCTCCTCCTCTCTTTTCAAATGGAAATGGCTTATCCCTGCCACCATGTAAGTTACCATGTTTGTCTCCTGCCTCCTACACATTTCCAACTCCTGCAGCAGTTATTCCTACTGATGCTGCCATCTATCAGCCCTCTGTGCCCCTGAACCCATGAGCACTACAGCCCTCTATGGCATACTACCCAGTGGGCACTCAGCTCTTCATGAACTACAGGGCTACTATCCCAGCTTCCCAGGTTCGCCTAGTAGTCTTGGCTACTTCCCTACAGCTGCTAATCTTAGCCATGTCCCACCACAGCCTGGCACAGTGGTCAGAGGTTAGGCGAGAGGAGCAGGAAGTGCTCCTGCCCCTACAGCCTGGCAGTCATTGCCTCTGGTCAGAGGTAGAGCCCAAATCAGGGGAGACATGTGAAAACCTCCCCCAGTCCCAGGCAAAGGGAAACTCTGGGACAGAGTCAGGAAAACCCATCATCCCCCACCCCACCCATGAACCGAGTGACCAGTACTAGCAAGCCAGCACTGGGGCTGGGGTGGGAAGAAGTAGGGACCCACCTGTCCCTGATGAGGACCAAAGGCACACTGCTATGGGGGGAGAGCAGAGCATCAGCAGCTGATGCTGGGGGAGGGATAGGAAACCACTAGGTCAGGCTCCTGTACTGACACCACAGCTACCACTGTGGGAGGAGGCCGAAACTCTGTCCTACCCTAAATGCTCCAGGGACACTAGACAGGGTTTGGCTGCCATATGAGGGACAGAAAAGTTGAAAAAGCCGCATTTCTGAGACCCAGGTATTCAGGGCCAGGAGACAGGAACTCAGCCAAGAGAACTGAGCCTTCACACTATTCCCATCTTGAGCCTCCCACAAAATAACCAAATAGCAGTATATGGTATGGTGTGGGTAGGAGCACAGAGAGACCTTTTTGTGGCACAAGCATTTAGGGCTACTTAAAGCTGAGGGTAAATTGGAACATGGAGACAGGGGCTCGCACCAAGTACCAGGCAGCAGCAGTCCACTGCTGAAGAGAGGTGAAGACTGTGGTACATTAATAGTAATCATAGTAACAACAAGACCTAAAATCAGCTTCAATAAAAACAAGCTGGGTTCCACACACACCCCCCCCCATCAAAAACTAGTGGGAGACATGACCACTTCTAGGCATCCCACTGACCTCAGGCTCTACCATTCTTTTATACAAAATGTCCAGTATTTAATCAAAAATCATTAGACACAGGCAACTATAAGAATATTTTAAGTATATTTTACTGTTATTGAGGGGGATATTCTCCATATATCACATACATCAAGCTGTTTGACAATGATTCTCATGTATTCTAAATTCTTACTAATTTTCTCTCTAGAAGTTCTATTACTGTCAGAGGACTGCTGGAATTTCCAGCAACAATTGCTAAATCATCAGTTTCTTTCTTCAATTCTATCTTGATGTTTAGTGTATTTTAATACCTCGTCATTATATGTATATTAATTCATTAATGTTATTACCTTCCTGAGGTACTAGGCTTTATGAGAAAATATTGCTCATTTTCTCTAGTAGTATTCTTTATCATAAGGTCTATTTTGTCTAAAATTCAGATAGCCACTCTGAGTCTCTTATAATTACTATTTGCATAGTACACCTTTTTCCATCATTTACTTTCAACCAATTTTGTGTCATTGAAAACAAATGTTCATCTCTTATAGATAACACATACTTCAATCTTGCTTTTTTTTAGCAATCTGTCTTTTCCTGGACTGATATAGTTGGACTTATGAGTGCTGTACTACTATTTGTTTTCTATATGTCTCATGTCCTATTTGGTTGCCTATTCCTTTTTACTGGCCTTGTTTGTATAAAATATTTATTTTCTAGTTGCCATTTTAATTCTTTTGTTGATTTTTAAGCTTAAGTGGTATTTAGCTATTTATGAATTACTATGTAGCATCAACTCATCACAATCCACTTCAGGTTAATTCTGACTTAATTCTAATTAAATACAGCAAATTTGATCCAAAATAGCTCCATTTCCTCCCCATCCTTACACTGTCATCATATGTATTAAACTTATGTATATCATAAGCTAAATACCATATTACATTTGTCAATTTAAACAGTCTTATGTGGGGTTTTTTAGATTTTTGGGTTTTTGTTTTTTTGGTTGGTTTGTTTGTTTGTTTGTTTGTTTGTTTAGACAGTCTCACTTTGCTGCCCCAGACCAGAGTGCCATGGCGTCAGCCCAGCTCACAGCAACCTCAAACTCCTAGGCTCAAGCAATCTTCCTACCTCATCCTTCCAAGTAGCTAGAACTATAGGCACCCCACTAATTTTTCTATTTTTAGTAGAGATGGGGGTTCCACTCTTGCTCAGACTGATCTTAAATTTCTGACCTCAACCTATCCTTCCCTCTCAGCCTCCCAGAGTTCTAGGATTACAGGGGTAAGTTGCCACATCCCTCCTATTCTTAAGTTTTTTAAAGAAATTGGAAGGAAATAAAAATATATAGTCTTATATTAGCCCAAATTTTTATCATTCCTTCTGCTTTTCATTCCTTTTGGTCAATTCAGGTCACTGTCTATTATCAATTGCTTTCAGCTGAAAGGACTTTCTATGTTTTTATGTGGCACCTATACTCTAAACTTTGTTCATCTGGAAATGTCTTTAATTCACTCTTTTGAAGAATAGTTTTGCTGGATATAGGATCTTAAGTGACTTTTTTTTTCTTTTCTGCCCTTTGAATTTCTGGACTCCATTATATGTAGAATAATATTTAGAAATAAACATATCCTACATCAAGCACACAAAGTGAACTCAGTGTGAGTTTAAAACGGCTTGCTATTCTTCCAGAGGTTTAAGGGACCTGGACCCCCCTGGGACACACGCAGAGTTAGCTTGCCTGGAGTTAAAATTCCACAAGCCAGTTCTCTGAAGCTGTGCACCCTGTAAAGCCTGAGGCCAAAGGGCATGCCGCCCTTCCTCAGAGAAACGGGCCAGAGGGTTGATGTATGTTAAAAACATATTGTCAGAGGTGTATAGGTGCTCTGCCCTGAAAAGAGACACAGTAGTTACTTCATGCTGAGTAAACTGAGTGAACGCTTGAAGGTACTCTTCCATTAACTCTGTTCCCCTGTGGCTGCTTTCTTCTTTGTGATCTTTATTTAGATAACCTGCCCCAGAGATTAGTCAGTGTCTAGAAGAGGATGTTTACTGCAGAAGTGATTGTATTGATGTGGTAACAGGATATTTCCTTACAAGTTAATTTCAGATAGATAAAATGAGGTAATGGTGAAACTAACAGATGATAGATTAAGTGTGTACATGACTAGAAGTGTATAAAATCAAATCCCTGAGTAAAGAACTTTGCTACTTGCCATCCCATACTATGTAGTCAGTTTCTTGATTGCCCTTAATAATTGCAGGAGTGAGTTTATACCCACGGCAAAGCTGCTGTTCTTTCGTATCTCCGGTCATGCAACAATTATATTTCGATAAGAAATCAAACATTATTCATATTGTTCCTCTACAGATGATGAGTCAGTTTTTCTCTTGCTGCTTTCAAGACTGGCTGTTTATCCTGAACTTAGTAAATGTGAATACATTCCCAAGCCACACACACCTCAATTAGCAGAGGGTAGAAAGCTTTATGGCCTTAAGTTGTTAATTACTTTAACCTCTTCTCAAATCATTGTCACAAGGAACCCACTAAGAAGCCAGGGTAAGAAATAAAAATTAAGATTAAAAAATACATCCAGATAAAAGACTTAAATCTAAGACACGAAATGATAAAAATCTTAGAAGAAAGTATGGGGAAAATTCTTGATAATGTTGGACTAGGGAAAGATTTTATGACAAAGACTTCAGTGGCCATGGCAACAACAACAAAAGGTAACAAATGAGAATTAAGCACAGCTAAGGGCACAAATAAAGCAAAAAAACAACCTTCAGAATCGCAATAGATATTTGCAGGGTATGACTCTGACAAAGGGTGGATAATAGGAATCTACAGAGAACTCAATCAATAAAAAAAGAGTAAATAATCCCCATTTACCACTGGGTAAGACATACAAACAGAACCTTCTCTGATGAAGACAGACAAATGGCAAACAAAGATTTGAAAAAATGCTCATCATTCCTAATCATCAGACAAATGCAAATTAAAACCACCTTGAGCTATCACCTAACCCCCGTGAGAATAGCCCACATCACAAAGTCTCAAAGCTGCAGACGCTGGCATGGATGTGGAGAGAAGGGAACCCTTTTACACCAATGGTAGGTGGCACTGAAAATCTTTTTGGAAGGAAGTATGGAGAATCCTCAAAGAACTCAGATTTAACCTCCCATTTGATCCTGCAATCCAAGTAGGCATCTACCCAAAAGAAAAAAAAAATCTTTTCATCATGAGAACTTCTGCCCTAGACTGTTTATCATAGCTCAATCTACAATTGCCAAAATATGGAAATAACCTAAATGTCAACCAACCCAGGAGTGGTTAACATGCTGTGGTGTATGTATACCATGGAACACTATTCTGCCATTAAAAAGAACGGACACTTTACATCTTCTGTATTAACCTGGATTGAGTTGGAACACATCTTTCTTAGTAAAGTATCACAAGAATGGAGAAGCAAAAATCCAATGTACTCAATTCTAAGCCTAAAGCCTATAGATAATGAAGCTTAGAAAATCTGATACATTCCCTCATTAGAGAAAAACTCAAATCAACTCAAGGTGGGGGGCAGGAGAACTGAAGGAGAGGGGAGAGGGAAGGAGGGAGGGGGACGTGGTGTTAGAGTGTATGACACATCTTGGGGGTGGGATGCCATTGTAAGAAAGACTTTACCTAACAAATGCAATCAGTATAACCTAATTCTTGGTACCCTCAATGAACCCCAAACAATAGAAAAAAATGTCCAGAGATAGATTGTATTTCAGTAGTTACATTATGATGTGCTTAGGTGAGTTTCTCTTTGTGTTTATCAATCAGACTTGGGGTTTACTGACTTCTTGAACCTGTAGATAACAGGTTTTCATCAAATTTGGGACTTTAGGGCCACTATTTCTTCAAATAATTTTCTGCCCCTTGCTCTTTTCTATTATTCCCTTTACAGATATGTAGGGACATTTGACATCCTCTATTTCCTTCTCCCTCTTCTGTGAATTAGATAATTTTTTTCCTACTATCTCAAATGTACTGTTGAGCCCATCTAGTGAATTTTTCATCTTGATTATTTTACTTTTCAATGATAAATTGCTTAAATATAATTTTCTTTCCTTTTTTGAACATACAATGTAATATTCACAATAGCTGCTTTGAAGTCTTTGAATTCAGTAAGAGCCAGTTTCTATTTACAAGATTTTCACCCTGAATATTGATTACATTTCCTTGCATATTTCATAATTTGGGATTGAAACTTGTTATTTTAAATATTCTATTTTATCAACTCTAATTCTGTTTCATTTTTATGAGAGTTAGGAGGTTTTTTTCCTTTTTATTTTGCCTGAACTTAAAGATATGTCTTCCTTAGGGTATTCAGTCACTGATTATCTCTGGACACAGTTTTTAATCTTAATTTTTATTTCTTACCCTGGCCTTTTTTTTTTTTTTTTTTTCTTTTTGCGACACAGCCTCAAGCTGTCACCCTGGGTAGAGTGCTGTAGCATCACAGCTCACAGCAACCTCCAACTCCTGGGCTCAAGCCTCTGCCTCCCAAGTAGCTGGGAACACAGGCACCCACTATTTTTTGGTTGCAGCCATCATTGTTGTTTGGCGGACCTAGGCTAGATTTGAACCGGCCAGCTCAGATGTATGTGGCTGGCGCTTTAGCTCCTTGAGCCATAGGCACTGAGCCCTTACCCTGGCTTCTTAGTGGGTTCCTTGTGACAATGATTTGAGGAGAGGTTAAACTAATTAACAACTTAAGCCCATGAAGCTTTCTACCCTCTGCTAATTGATGTGTGTGTGGCCTGGGAATGTATGCAGATTTATAATCAGGGCAAGGCTTGTGGCTCTCACCTATAATCCTAGCACTTTGGGAGGCCAAGGCAGGAAGGATTACTTGAGTCCAGGAGTTGGAAACCAACCCCAAGCAACATAGCAAAATGCTGTCTCTATAGAAAAATAGAAAAATTAGCAAAGGGTGGTATCACATGCCTGTAGTTCCAACTATACAGGGGACTGAGGTAGGATGACCCCTTGAGCCCAGGAATTCAAGGCTGCAATGAGCTATGATGATGTCACTGTCACTTAGGCAACAAAATGAAGTAAATAAATAAAAATAAAATTAAAAAATTTGCAGTCATGGGCAGTGCCCCTAGCTCAGTGAGTAGGGCGACAGCCACATATCGAAGGTGGCAGGTTCGAACCCGGCCCAGGCCAGGTAAACAACAATGACAACTGCAATAAAAAAATAGCTGGGCATTGTAGCGGGCACCTGTAGTCCCAGATACTTGGGAGGCTGAGGCAAGAGAATCGCTTAAGCCCAAGAGTTGGAGGTTGGTGTGAGATGTGACGCCACGGTGCTCTACCCAGGGTGACATAGTGAGACTCTGTCTCAAAAAAAAAAAAAAAAAATGCAGTCATTTGAGTCTCTCTTAGGATTTATTTACTTTTTCCTTCGTTCTCTTAGTTTTCCCCCACATCTGTATAGTTTTCCATTCTGCCAGGGTTGTCTGGAGCTTATCTCATTATCTAATCCCATTCACCTCAACAAGAGCTGCAATCTCAGTTAACAATGCCAATGGTTTTTCCTGTTCATATCAGTGTCATCAGTTTTAGGTAGCAAAGCAACAGTTTTCACCTCCACCTCCCACCCCAAGTCAAGTCCACTCCTAATGGCAGCTCTAAGCCCTTACTAATCTACCTGTTGGGGACAGGGGGGTGAGAGAGTGCCACAGAACATGGTGACCAGGAGTGTGAAGTCGTCCACACACATCCTGTCCACCCCTGCACTCCTGTCTCTATCAGCCAACTTGAAAAGTGTGGTCTACAGCAGCAAAGGAAAGAACCATATTAGCCTTTAGTCTAAATCATCTATTGCCAATTGCAGTGCAGAATTAATGGGTTCTTGAGAGAACATAGGGCTTAGTAAGTTCAGACCACATACCTGCATGTTTAATTCTCTAAGGAATTTGCAACTTTGGTGTCTTTTGACTCCAATAGCACAGAAAGTGAAGAGAGCCTTCCCATCCATTAGTGGATTCTCTGCAATCCACGGTATCATCCTCTTCCATTTTAGTTATGTGCTGTAACAGTAATACACCCAGGATTAGCTATTTAAATTAGGCAATCTACTTCATTACGATTCAGGGAACTCTCAGATATAAGCTACCATTGGGCAAATCTGTCCTTCCTTGATGGTTCAGTCTTCCTTCACTTCAGTGCAATTCTTTGTCCCTCCGATGCAGAGGATACTGTCTTTTTCATAGGGATCGCCTACTAGATTTTAAATATATTTTGCCCCAAGAATACTCACAACTCTTCATCATTTCCTGCCTGTCTTCACAGGGCCTCTCAAGTCCCACACCCAACTCAGTATCCTATCTCTAATTTGGAGTCGTCTACCCAGCTATCACCCTTTGTCCTTTCTCAAAATAATAACATTAGAATGTGATAACTACTCACCACTCAATTAAAATTTCGATACTTCGGACCTACTCAAAATGGAGATTCTTAATCCACCAAAGGTCAGCATAAAGAATATCTTTAGATTATGGGAAAGGGATAGGGCGAGAATTAAATGTTCCAGCAGGTTAGAGAATAAAAAGAAGAGAAGGGAGTGAAGAGCGAAAATAGGCCATGGGGAAAAAATGCAAAGCAAAAGGATTTCAGAGAACATAAAACAAATGGGCAACTTAGAACATAGCAAAATATTACTAGAGTCTAGTGATATTAAAGAGCACTGGCTCGGGAAGATGACGAGGTGGAGGTCAGGCGAAGCCTCCAGAGAGCAGAGCAAGGACTTAGAGAATGGAGACAGACTTGGGCTCCACCCCGGCCTTTCACTGTACCATCCCTCACTTGAACTTGAGAGAGTGCCTTGTTCCATCTTTCTATTTCCCATCCATAAAGTTTGCTTAAGAATTCCTGGAACTTGATACTTTTGTCACTCTGAGGAAAATGTAATTTCGAAGCAATATAATCGTAATTGCCTACAAGCAAACAAGCCATACCCAGATGCTTTTAAAATATGGGTTTATACTAAGCCAGATATCTACCGAGTTCTGGTTGAAAAGATTTCCTGTCCAATACTGTCATTTAATTGGATTATATCATATTAACTAAATATTACATATTATTTTAATACAATAACTAAATTAATTTTTTAATGAGGTCAACGTGACACTGAAAAGACAAAATAGGAGCCCAAGGTAGATTTTATTCCCCAGGATTTATCAGGTAATTAATTCAAGACCATTCAACAAATACCTGTCAAGGCTAACTATATTCCAAGGTTTTGTGAGAGTTACAAGGATGAGAAACAGCCTCTGTACCACAGATGGCATGGAAGTATCTGCACACACACATTCCGCAAACGTGTACCACCAGCACTTTGGGGAAGATTGCTGGAAAGATTCTTCTCAGCTCCAAGGCCCCTGTCAAATGTTCAGCCTTCCACGGCACCTTCCAGAACTGCCACATCAGTACCCGCCACCTTATGGGATTCAGATATCGCAGTTCTGCAAAGCACATTGGACCTAAATCACGGCAAGGACTGGATTCCACTGTTACTAACACAGGTCTAGGACTAAGTCTGAAATGGTCACAAATACTAAGCAGCACCTTCCTCTACTATTGGAGAATTGATTGAATGGGTTAGTGTTTTTATCAAAGTGATGCAAACACACAGTTGAAGAATCAGATATACTAAAAGGCTCATAATGAGAAATAAAAATCATTCCTCTCACTCTGTGAAAATATCCACTGAACTCTCCAGGGTCAGACGCTTTTAACTGCTTGAAGTGTTTCCTCTGGTTTTTGCCTTCATCATCTCTTAATATATTTATTCCACTATTTGCTGACTTAAAATGTTTAGATATTACCTATTTACTTCCAAATATGAGAAGTGATGATTTAGCTCTCTCATTTTTCCACAAACCTCCCAATATGGTAATATGACAATTCATGGTTTAATCTAAAGTATCTAGGCACCTTATCAGAATTATATAGATCTGCAATCCCACTACTCAGCCTATATGCAAAGGAAAGGAAATCGGTGTGTTGAAGAGATTCTGCACGCCCACGTTTACTGCAGCACTATTCACAGTAACCAAGATGTGAGATGTATGGGTAAAGGAAATGTTGTATGCATACTCAGGGGAATACTATTCAGCCATAAAAAGAAAGAAATATTACTACTTGCAATAACACAAATAAACCTAGGGGACATAGTGTTAAGTGAAATAAAGCAGACAAGTACTTCCTGGTCTCACTCATGTGTAGATTCTAATAAAAGTTGATTCATGGGATTAGAGACTAGATGGTGCTTCCCAGAGGTTGGCACAATTGCAGGGGGAACAGAGTTGGGGAGATGTGGTCAAAGGAAATAAAATGACAGTTAGGAGGAGTACCTTGAAGCTGTCTAGGGCACAGCCTGGTGACTGTAGTTAATAATGATGCAGTGTATTCTTGAAAAATGCTAGCGGAATAGATGTTAAGTGTTCTCACTACAAAAATAACTATGTAAGGTGATGCAAATGTTAAGTAACTAGATTTCAACATATATATATATATATATATATAATAAAACGTATTATTTTTAAACATCGACATAAAATTGTAAATATTTATGTCGATGTTTAAAAATAATACATTTTTTGGCCAGGTGCAGTGGCTGACGCCTATAATCCTAGCATTCTGGGTGGCCAAGACAGGCAGATTGCATGAGCTCAGGAGTTCAAGACCATCCTAAGTGAAAGCAAGACCCCCTCTCTAAAAAAAGAAAAAAATAGCTGGTTGTGGTGGGCACCTGTAGTCCCAGCTACTCAGGAGGCTGAGGCAAGAGGATCCCTTGAACCCAAGAGTTTGAGATAGCTGTGAGCTATGATACCACAGCACTCAACCCCAGGGCAACTGAGTGAGACTCTGTCTCAAAAAATAAATAAATAAATAAATAAAAATAAAAATAATACATTTTTTTAAAAGTTATATAAAAATATTTTACTATAGAATTAGGTATTATTATTCCATTTCCTTTGTTATATAAATTTTATATAATTATTTTATAATTATATTATGGCATACTTATATAATATAAAAATTCATATTTAATATTGTGCTAATTATATAATCATTAAAATTATAAAATCTAATGAATGATTTATAACTATAATATAAACATTCAAATTATATTATTACTTAATTTTATCATAAAATCTTTATATTAAATATTATAATTACATTTTTATATTAAGCTACACATTATAATGTATTAAAATTACAGATTATAATTTGTATTATATGACTATTAAATTGTATCATAATATGGTTTGATTAAATTTATATATAAATTCTCTCAGAGCTAAGAATTGCTAGTATCTTTGTTTATATTTGCTTTCTGTTTGTCTATTCAACTAGCATTTGTTGAACTTTCCCACATACCAGGCACTATTCTAAACACTGGAGATATAGTTGTGACCAAACAGGCAAGGATCCCTGGTCCCTTTGTTCTGACATTCCAAAAGGATATAATAAACAAAATAAATAATTAAATGTAGAGGGTAATATGTGATATAAAAAAATCTGTTTCCTCAATTTTCTGTGCACTATGCCTAATCTTTTGCCACACACCCTATCATATCTGTTAATGCCCACCAGTATTATTTTTTAAGTGTCCAGATATATCGGATAATCAGTTTTAAAAGAGATCTGTCCACCGCAGAGTTGCACATTCATTGAGACATTCCCAAATATCAGTACATGGGCCTTTTATCCAAACAAGGAATTTCTTATCTCTCCTGAGCTATAGATGTCCTGTGAACCAGTTTGTCCTGAGAGCAGAAATTAGAAACTATGTTCTCCTGTATAGTTTTTTTCTTTTCTTTTTTTTTGCAGTTTTTGGCAGGTTTGAACCTGTACCTCCGGTATATGGAGCCGGCACCCTACTCCTTTGAGCCACAGGCACCACCCTGTAGTTTTTCTTTAAACCTGTTGTATTCAACCATGAGCTTCCCCTGCCCTCTGCTGAGAGATGCTCCTTAAGCTGCAGTGCCACCTCAGAGGCAAAATTCTGTGCGGGTGGGTGTCATCCTCCAGGATGTGGTGTGCAATCTGCCCTCCAGTAAGAACACACAGGTCTGGACACCAAGGCACAGGAACAGAAATGGCCCCACTCACCAGCATCCCCAAGTCCCCCCTGGAGACTTTTGTGCTTCCAGTTCCCACAACTCTGGGTTCTGCAGGGTCACAAGTCCTGGTCCACAAAAGAGGGCACCCTCTCGCCAGGGAACACCACAATGTTTCCATGAACTACAAGCTATGATCTGGGCTCTCTGAGCTTTATTTCTGTCCAGGGAACAATAGTCAAGAGCAGTTGCCGGCATGGCAGGGGCACTGGACTCAGACAGAGGTGGAGAAGGGAGGAAATCTGTCTCAGGTGACCCCCTGGGACGTCTCTGGTGCTCCTTTTGACTGTCAGCAGACAACGGCCCCAACCTGAGAAGGACAGACTTATCAGGGCCTCAGACCCCACAGGAATGAAGAGCTTGGGTCGCACGGCCAGGTGTGCCACCAAGGGCAATGGAACACCAGCTGAAAGCAAAGGGGTTGAGAAAGGAGGGCGAGGGCGGAAAAGGAAGCATGCCAGAGGCAGCCCAACGGCAGCTGAGAGTCGAGAGCTGTCATTCCTCTCACCAACGTCCCCTTTCCATTTGTGAAGTGAGGCCGCTGGGACCCTTAGGGGACACTCTTTGAACCTGTGGATCCACATAGCACAAGGTGAACTGTGGCGGCCAAGGCTGCCCGCGGCTCAACTCTCCCTCTGAGAAATGACATGGCCTCTGCTGCAAGGAACACACTGAGGCAACAGACATCAGCTATCCACGCCTTCAAGGCTCCTCTCAGCTCAGGCCAAGGCCATCCTTTTCCCAGCACCCCCCAGCCAGCGACTAAGCTTCTCTGCCCAGGGTGGGGCTCTAAAGTGCCATGCTCTGGGGCCCCCATCCATTCTGGAATCTGCATCATGGTCTGGTTGTGTCCCACCCCAATCCTGCTTCCTCCTCTTTGTTTTCACTGATGTCAGATTGCATTCTAGTCTAAAAACTTCCCTGCCTGATTCTTCTTTCATATTCCAAAGGCACGAACCCCTCCCAACACCCTCTTGCTCTCCTGCCCATCTCAGCATTTGTTTCCTGGAAGACTCGGCTGACACCTTCCGTCCAGCAGCTCCTGAATGATGTGGGATAAACTGATAAGTGGATCCCATAGTCACAAGTCTCCCATCACAGCTTTTTTGTAAATTGTGTCCTGTGGTCCCACAAGATGTTATGCAGATCCACGTTGTTGGGTCAAACATTCTGTCAGCCTTTGGATGGTGGTTGTGACTCAGCCCCTGCAGATGGAAAGGACAAATCCCAGAACATGTGTCCATTCCAGTCAAAATGAATTGTTGCCCTTTCCACAGTAGAAGAGGCTCGATGCTGTCAATTGTCCCCAAGTGCCTAATTGCTCCCCTTGAGGAATATTGCCATCTCAAGGACTCAGCACCAAACTCTTGTTGATGCAGCAGCAACAGCTGCAGCTAAATCTGCCTGCATGTGACAGACCCCATGCCCATGAGTCCATACACAGCCCAAATCTCCCAACATAGTTACTCATTCATAAGTTCACTGCAGAGCCCTGGGGTGGCCAAGTTACTCTGTCCCCATGGTTGTTTAATGGCTGTTCCCTAGTTGGTGCTTTCTGTTGCATATTATCTCGCCTTTGATACAAAGATATTCACACTCTATGCGTCCTTCCACATGTCCACCCACATGCCTCTAGCAAAAACTCCCTATCACGTGCCTTTCAATCTAGCGTATTCCAGGCCCTGACCAATCTGCTAAGCCATTTGCCACTGCCAAGTTTATCCTTACCTTCACCTGTTTCTCTTTCTACACAGCGGGTGACCATTCACACTACTCAAAGCTCTGCCCCTACATAGTATTTCTCCTTGCCATTTTCTTTCTTTTTTTTTCTTTTTTCTTTTCTTTTGAGACAGAGTCTCCAGCTGTCACCCTAGATAGAATGCCATGGCATCACAATAGCTCACAGCAACCTCCAACTCTTAGGCTCAAGTGATCCTCTTGCATCAGTTTTTTATATTTAGTAGAGCCTCACTCTTACTCAGGCTGGTCTCAAATTCATGAGCTCAAGCCATCCACCCACCTAGGCCTCCCAGAGTGCTAGGATTACAGGTGTGAGCCACAGTGCCCGGCCAAGTTCTGTCACTCTTACAGTTGGGCCCTGTGATAGTCTTTAACTCTGTCATCCCTCAAGAACAGCACATAAGGGTCCCTTTAAATGCTGCAAGGAAGCCCTTTGACTCTCACACTTTAATAGTAACTGCTGATGGATTGCCATGAACAGGAAGGCCATTTAGCAACAGGCACCCAGTCACATCTTCATGATACTATGGCTCTTGAATGTCTCAAATGCCAGAGATAATGAACAAGCCAGCGCTTCATCCACCTGCATCCCACCCACTCTATCACAAGTAAAAGGCCTAACAACTGCACAGTTGCTATAACCCAGGGATTTCAGTGGCCACAAGCAGTGATGGAGACTCACTGCTCACTGCCTGGGAAGGGCTCCAACTGAGATACCCCTCAGAGTCTGCTTCCCAGAACCCCTCTTCAGGTCCAAACCATTATAGTTTAAGTTCTCTAGACACAGAGTCTGAACCAAGGATTTGCATTCATGATTAAAATAAATATTCAAATTTTAAAATTGGTAGAAATTCAAAATAAACCATGCCAACTAATAACTTTATGTAAGGCGAGGTCTCAAACATACCACCATTAATTATATTGGAAAATTAATTGCATTCTATAAATTATAAGGATAAAATATGCAAAGAAATATCTTAAAGACATTTTAAAAATCTGGGCAGGACATCAAAACAGCATCCACCAAATTCCCTATCCACTAAGTGTTTCAAACATGAAATTGCTTTCCCAGATTGATACGTATTGGGTTTTAAATATCTATTTCAAAATGAAGATATTGAGATAGGAGTTTTGCCCACCAGAAACAACAACAACAAAAAAAAATCATGCCCAACAGTAGAAGAAATGTATCATTTTCACAGTATGAACTTAGATGAATCCAAATGGTGCTACAAATTCAAAAAAGTTTAGCTATCAGGGATTTTCAACAAGGAATCGTGTCTAAGAAACTAGGAATTAACAGTCAAGGAGAAAATGTGGGAATCCAGTTATAAGTCTCATCCCCACCAGTCAACTGATTATGTAACAGAATGAAAATGTTAACATAAATATGTAAATTTAAAGATAGGTAAGGACTCAAAATAAAATAAGCCTTCTATTAATTTACATAAGGCTAAGCCGCAAACATCTCATAATTAATCATATCAGAAAATTAATGTACTCTGTAAATTCTAAAGAGAAAATGTGCAAAGATGTATTTTAAAGACGTTTTTAGCTCAAATTTCTCTGTTTGAATTCATAAAGCTCCCTTCTGGTTTCCAATCTGTCATGTGAAGAAGCATCTAATTGACTGCACTTTCAGAATTGGTGGAAAACAGAAACAGTCCAAAGGCCAATAATAGCATTGAAATGCCATTCTTCTTTACCAAAAACTAGGTTTGCATCCAAAGATGCAGGCTTTAGAAAATGCATTATTTATTTAGCTCTGAGAATAGAGAGGCCAGGCTCTGTTCGGCAGTTTTCCTGCTTTCTGTTATCAAAATGACATTCATACTTTATAACCACGCTTGTACATAACAGCCTTGCTATTTCCATTTAAAATGTTTAGACCTTTTTCTTAGAGGGCAAAAGAGGAGTCACATGGTGGAGCATTCTGGGCGGTTCAATATGGAAATTGTCCAAATAAGACACAAATTCACACAGCTATTTTTAAAAAATGACCTTGAGCAAACACTGATATGTCTGTATATCAGCCATGAAGATCAGAAATTTCCAGCATTTATAGGGAGAAAAGAATAAAGTTTGAATAACGCCAGTGTATTCCCAGGGTACCAACTATTATAAACATTTTGTCTGGTCATATATTAAAAAAGAAACATAGCAACTGAAGTAAAAAAAAAAAAAAAAAAAGAAAGAAAGAAAATGGAGTGGGAAAGTTTAAAACCTCATAGTGCTAACAAGGAACACCCAGTCTTTGTTGTTGACAAATGCGTTTCCAGAAAAGAAAAAAAAAAACTAAAAATAATTGACTTTCTATACTCTCTATATAACATACATATATATATAATCTTTAAACCAAAGACTGTAGCATAGAAACTATAGAATGTCTTTGATATCAGTGTACATGGGTAGAGTTCATTCAAAAATCAAAAGACAAAGCTTTCAAGAAGCCCACGTCTGGGTGGCTCCGGTGGCTCCTGTGGCTCAGTGAGTAAGGCACCGGCCCCAAATACCAAGGGTGGTGGGTTCAAACCTGGCCCCAGCCAAATTGCAACAAAAAATAGCCCGGCATTGCAGTAGGCACCTGTAGTCCCAGCTACTTGGGAGACTGAGGCAAGAGAATTGCTTAAGCCCAAGAGTTGGAGGTTGCTGTGAGCTGTGATGCCACAGCACTCTACGGAGGGCAACAAAGTGAGACTCTGTCTCAAAATAAATAAATAAATAAATGGAATGCCCACAATATAATTATAGTTATTCTTTAATACATTTCTTTAAATAGTAGATGCCAGAGCCATTATTTTCAACTGGTATATTGTGAAAGGATCTTAGGTATGATGAGAAAATATTTAAAAATCATTAAATTATTTTTGAAAGAAGTTCAAAGCACAGTAAGTATATTCTTTTTTTTTTTTTACCCTTTTTATTATTCAATATTATTTAAGTGTGCCGTAGAAGTTTAACTACAGGTTCAAGTGTGCTGTTAGATTAAAAAAGGTGAAAAAAACACTGTGCCAGAGGAAGTTAAAAATGGGAGGGGAGGCAGGGCAATTTTCAACCAAATATAAACCTTAGCCACAACCCACAGAATTGCTGGTTATCCTGTGAAATACGGATCTAGAGTTCTAAGTACATTCACCAATTCTGCCACAAGAAATGTTGGCACATATAATCTATGTGTCAGCTACTGGCATTTCAAATCAGTGGAGACAATATTTGCCTATTAAATAAATGGTGTTGGAACAAAAGGCTAAATTTTGGGATAAAATTAAGTTAAACCTCTACTTCATAAAAATATAAATCTAAAATACAGATCAATAAAAGAGCTACATGCTTTAGGCTTGGTGCCCGTAGCACAGTGGTTACGGCACCAGCCACATGCACGGAGGGTGGTGAGTTCAAACCCCGCCCAGGCCAGCTAAACAACAATGACAACTGGAACAAAAAAATAGCCGGGCGTTGTGGCAGGCACCTGTAGTCCCATTTATTTGGGAGGCTGAGGCAACAGAATCACTTAAGCCCAAGAGTTTGAGGTTACTATGAGTGGTCACACCATAGCACTCTACAGAGGGTAACATAGTGAGACTCTGTCGCAAAAAAAAAAGAAAGCTACGTGCTTTAAATTAAGAATTCTAAACCAATGTAAGTGATTGGTATCTCTCACCGTTTCACTGATACCTGTTTGATAAGAAGGGAGCATCCATGTCAAGATCTAGGAAAAGAACATGATCACTACACAGGCACCAATCCTGGGATGAGTTCAGCACATGGAAGGCCAAAGAAATGCAAGGTAGCCGAGTGACGAGAGCAAGGAAGAGAGCAGAAGATCAGGTCCCAGAGCTGGGAAAGAGTAAGACCACTGGAGGCAAGGAGGCTGCATGGTCTCTATGTACAGTGAAAGTGTTACAGTGCTTTTAAGCACGGGTGACACTATTTAGGTTTTAGAAAGATCACTCTGGAAAACTAATAAAAGTAAAACAGTGGAACCTGGGACTGTAATGCAGACAAAATAACTGGGTCCTTAACAGGCCAGCAATCCAGAACGGCTCCTAAACACCAGCTGGTAGGGATGGCAGTGCCATTTACTAAGGGGTAAGGGCAATTTTGAGGAGAGGAATTAATGATTCTATTTTGGACATGATGTATCAAAGATGCCTATTAGATAGCCCTGTTGTAATGCCCAATAATCAGTTCCATATCAGAGTTAAAGGGCCCAGGCAAGAGATTTGCACTGGAAATAAAAATCTAAGGATTCACCTGCGTATAGATGATACCTAAAAGTTAGGTCAGATCGTTGTCTAACCACAAGGGGGTGGCTCGTGGCACAAAATGTCCAATTATTGAAACAGTAAGAATTGCCAAGGAGGAAGGGAATTTTTTGTATGACAGATATTGGGAGAACAGGAGAAGCTGCCTCAAATCCCTCTCTCTGACTAAAGAAGGGCCTTGGGCCTTGTGGCAGGTCATGGTGTATCTTACTAGGGCTACACGCACTGGGAGCAAGTTGTGGGGGACCGTGAATCTTGGTGGCAGGAAGTCTACCCTGTATTGGGGGGGGGCCTAATGCAGCCACACACAAGCCCTTTCCCCCCATCCTCCTACTTCTCTCCTCCTAAGACAAAGACACAAAGGATCTAGCTAGCCCCACCCCCCAGAAGTTTGTACCAAGCTGCGAAATTTGCCCATCCCCTCTGGCCCCATATAAAACAGATCTCCAAACGCCTCCCCAGCACAGACACCATCTTTGCACTGTCCAGGTGGGTCACCCTCCCCTTTCAATAAACCTGCCCAAACACCTCCACTGTAGTCTCTACTCTGGGGGCCACCATTTACACCTTTCACTCTGGAGCCTTCAGAATCTCAACTCTTTTGTCTCACAGAAAAATCCATCATTTCAGACCAGGTGTGGTGGCTCACACCTATAACCCCAGCATTTTGGGAGGCCTATAGGAGTTCAAGTCCATCACTTCTGGAAAACAACTCAAATGATCAAGTAGTTTCTTAAGGGAGAGGATTATTAAAAATATATAGGGACTCGTGCAGCCAGTTACAAGATCGAATAGGACAAGAATATCAATAAATAAAAGAGCAGGACCAAAGACACAGCCCTGGAGGACGCCTGCTTTTACAGGTCTAGCAGAGGAGAGGACAGAGCCATCAGAAAGACTGAGAAGTAGGGGCCCAAAAGGTGGGGAAAACAGGCTTACAGCCTCACTGGAGCCTCAAGAAGAAAGCATTTCATCAACTATGTCAAGTGCAAGGTCACCTGGGACAAGCAGAGAGAATCTGCAATCAGCTCCGACATGATATAAATCATGGGTGACCTTCACAAGTGTGATAAGAGCTGATTCAGGACAGGGCTTTGGAGAAAAGCCCCATTCCGAAGAGTTAAGCAGAGAAAGAGTAAGAACAAGACAGCAAGTGCAGGCATTGTTTCCAGTAATTTTGCTGTGAAGCAGGGGTGAAAATCGGGCCAGGGCCAGAGGAAGGGGTGAGTCCAAGGGGTGTTTGTCAATACGTAATAATAAGGTCTATCAGACGTTTTTGCAAGCACTTCTGACCAATGTGCTTATTACGCTGATTCAGCATTTACACTGTGCCAGGCACGCGCCCACATACTTTCTTGTTAATTATCGAAAATGTCATTGTTTCAACAATGAAGTTACTGAGGCACAGAGAAGTCAATAAATGTGCCCAAAGTCACACTGTCAATAAGTGACAGAAATATTTGAAACTGGCAATTTGACCTTCCCTCCCCTGCACTAGAAAGTGCAAGGAAAATAGCAGATAATTGTAGAAAAGGTGAGAGAAACTAGGCTCCAGGACACAACAGAGGGATTGGTCTTATGTACGAAAACAATGTCTAGGACAGTACCTGTGGCTCAAAGGAGTAGGATGCCAGCCCCATATACGGGAGGTGGCGGGTTCAAACCTGGCCCCAGGAAAAACTGCAAAAAACAAACAAACAAACAAAAAAACAATGTCTAGATACAGACACAGGTAGTTAGGATGTGTTGTGGGAATTCATGTTTCTCTTCTAATCCTATCTACTACTTTAAATAAATTTTAAAAATTATTAACACTTTCCTGCCCTGAAAGGACTTACAGTCCCATTGGGGAAACACGTAACCAAGCAAATGGCTGTGTAAAGTGTTTAGAATGGAGCCCAAAACAGGGAGACTTCGTGAGGTGAGCTTCCGTTGGGCTCCGTGGCACTGGCGTTACCTGGGGTCTATGCGTGGAACACAGAGGGCTTCAGAGCAGTCAATGCCGTTGTAGAAGCACCAGGCCTGGCACTCAGAGGCTCCCATTGTTACCAAAATTGCTGAGCCAGGTTCTTGTCTCACTGCTGATGAATGAATTTGCAGACTGAGACAGCCAGCAAGTGAAACAGAAGTTTATGAAGAGCAAGCTTAAATAGCCCGGCGTGGTGACCAGTGCTTAGATCCCAGCTACTCAGGAGGCTGAGGCAAGAGGATCTCTTGAGGCCAAGAGTTTAAGGCTGCCGTGAGCTGTGATGATCCTGCGGCACTCTACCCAGGGCGATAGAGTAAGATTCCGTCTCAAAAAAAAAAAAAAAAAAAAAGAACAAGATTCAGGGCAAGTGGGGAAATTCCCTTTATTGAGAAGGAAATGAGCAAAGCCTCTGACACAGCAGAGGGGGACCCGAGGGGGTGGCCTGTGAAAACTAACCGCTAAGGGGGTTATATATGTTGTCTAACCTTATCTATCCTCTTTGTGTGGAAGGAAATGGAACCTACATCCCTTTGTTCTTTTGTGTTTTGATTTCTCTTCCTTTTTGTCTTAACTTCTGGTGCTAGGTGCATACATTTAAAGTTAAAACTTAATCTACTGGATGTCACGAGACTTCTACAAAGGCCTGACGACAAGCCTCCCTGGTCATTGTGACCCTCCACAGAATGGGGTTCAAAGCCCCCACACCCCAGCCTTCTGCTATCGGGCTGCTAAGGGCAGCGTGCTCCTTCAACCCCAGCTGCCTCAGCTTCCCTATGCTACACTTTTTGTCTCACCAAAAGACAAAAAGACTCTTGAGTTAACACTTGGGACGCCCTTTATGAAGTGAGGAGGTGAGTTGGGTCAGCCGGGTGGAGTGGAGGGCAGCAGAGAGCATCACAGCAAGAGGGAAACCATGAGCAACGGGGCGAAGGGGAATCAAGGCAGCTGTAACAGTGAAAGAGCTGCAAACCATTCTAGAAAGTATAAATGTAAATTTCTTTTTTTTTAATTAAGTTAAATACACACAGATCATGAATACATTCATGCATATGTAGGGGGACAATGTGCTGATTTTTTTAATACAATCTGATGTGTTTAGATCGAACCAATCAACATAGCTTTCACCTCATTTACTTGATTATTGTTCATGTTCTATACTTGACAGATTTGACTTGTACCCTTGTCATATGCTCCATAGGTGTGGTCCTGCCTTTTACCCTCCCTCTGCCAAACTTCCCCCTTCCCCTCCGTCCCTTCCCACTCCATTTCTCTCCTTCATCTTGGCTATAGTTGTGCTCTATCTTTGATAAGAAAGTGTGAGTAAATATAAGTAGGTTTCATAGAAGTACTGAGTACATTGGATACTTTTTCCTCCATTCTTGAGATATTTTACTCAGGAGAATATGTTCCAGATCCCTCCATGTAAAAATAAAAGAGATAAAGGTTTCATCTTTTTTAAGGCTGCATAGTATTCCATGGTGTACATATACCACAATTTATTAATCCATTCATGGGCCAATGGGCACTTGGGCTTCTTCCATGACTTGGCTATTATGAATTGAGCTGCAATGAATAATCTGGTGCAAATATCTTTTTTGCAAAGTGATTTTTGGGCTTTTGGATATAAATGTAAATTTCAAGGACAGACAATGCTACAGAGAGGACTGGAGAGACAGCTAGGCAGGTCCAAGGATAAAGAGCCTTGTACACTATACAAAAAGCTCCATAACCAGATTTTCATTTCAAAAAGATTACTTAGCTCTAAAATGGAGGGTGAAAAACTGGAGGCAGGAAGACCAATTATTAACATGATAGAAAGAAGATCTAAATGTATGAAGAGGCTGTGATAGAAGATAAAAACTGGGGCATATTAAACAGGAAAATATGAAATATGCAACATCAAAATGGGAAGTGAGGGAAAGATCAGCAGCACAATAAAATATAAAAGGAAAACTAAAAGTACCTAGAAACAAGTAGATATAAGCTTCCCCAAAAGGGCTTCTACTTCAGAACAAAGTGTATGAAAAGTTTCTTTAAAAAGGAAGAAGGAGGTAGAGAGGAATAGGGGTCTGAGGAGGAGGAAGAGGTGGTGAGAAGGGAAGGAAGGAAAGAAAAACAGAAGAGTCAGCGCTTACGGCCACACTTAGAGTGACTGAACAAGAAGGGAGGATCAATCCACCTCTTACAAAGTTTTAGTCACAAAAACAAGTCATTTGGAAGGAAATAAACTGGTCTTTGGGTCATTAGTGACTGAGGAACAGCTAAGTAGGTCCCAAATAAGAATGCCTGGAGCATCAAGATCTTGTTTAAATATGAAAGTGTAACAGAAGGGAGGGCTAGAAAAAGAGCAAAAGTTGTCTGTCTAAAACCCCTCCCCACTCTTTGGGGGAATTAAAACCTGCTTTCCTGCCCAAGGCCAGTAATCAGAAGGGAAGAGGAATGTTCTTTGGTTTTTGTTTCCTTTTATCTTTGTACACAGGAGAAGGCTCCACGGAATTATTCAGGAAGAGATCAGGAGATTGTTCTTACCAGAGATGCTATAGTTAAACGGCAATAGCCTGTAGCTGAAAACCCCCTTTCAGCTCTTCATTTCTGCTTATAAGTAGGACAATGGTACTTTAAGATGAGAGTCTGACATCTTTCTAATTTGCCAACAAGTTAAACTTCTCTTTTCCTCAAACCATCTTTTTTCTTCATTTGGCCATGGGGACAAATACATAACTTTCAGTGATAATAAAACACAAGAAATTAGAGACAGAATCTCATACCCAAGTGACTCTGTAAGACTACCCGGAGGGAGTCCCAGATGGGAATTGCCCAGACATTTGAGATCTGGGGCACTGCAGCTCTCTCGGTGCTCCCAAGGACTCCAACCCAATCAATGTTTATAATAAACCATACGCACAATACCAGGTTTAGTTTACTAACTGGTCTCACTGCATGGAAGAAATCAAAGACAGGGAAAGAGGAAGATTCCTGCTCCTGACGCCCTCAGTGGGCTGCCCAGAGGTTGAAGTTGTCTGAGTAGACTGGGTCAGAAACAAAATCAGGCCCAACAGCAACACTGGCTGAACTAAAAAGCACGAGCTAGATTTGAAGGCGTTACGGAGACAGAATCTACAGGATTTGGTGACTGAATGAATTTGCTGTGTGAAGGAGAGGGAAGACTGAACTGTTTCTAGCTTGGAGGACTTGCTGGCCATTTATGGAAATGAGAGACAGACTGGGGCAGGTAGGGGGAGGATTATGCATTCAACATGAATATAAGGAGACTGAGAGTCTGGTGAGGCATCAGATATACGTATGCAATGGGAGCTCGTGAGAAGGTCTTGACATTTTCCCAAGATTTGGGAAAAGTGGCTTTAGACACAAGGACACAGGTCTATTCATGCAGAGAGCACCCCGGTCTAGCAACACAGCAAGAGCAGGCAGAGGAATTAGATCCAGCAAAGGAGACCAGAGAGACATCAGTCCAAGAGGCAGAAAGAGTACTGGGAGGACTGGACTTCAAGGAAACGAATTAACGAATTCAAGGTCAAAGCTGGGTTAGTATTTTGGCTTTAATTTAGTTGAGGGATAGAAATTATTTTGATAAACACATCACTGCTTAACATAGCTGATACAAATGAGGCATAATGACCATTTCTAACAATAACACAAGCACATCTTGCTATAATAATAATATGACCTTCATGGGAGAGAAGCTCTGAGACAAATCCTCTCCCTGAACTCTTTTCACTCTCAATTTTCTCCCTTGAACAATTTTGAATCATTAAGAGGCACAGCTTCTAATTAACCTAGTGATACCTCCTAATTACTATGTGTACTCAAAGTCAAGACTTTGGAATCTCTCTAGAAAGCAGTCAGGAGACTGCAAACAAATTCAGTTAAATATAATATGGTTTTTATTAAAAATCAATGTCTTTCTTTCCTAAGCATAAAAATAATAATAACAAAGACCCTCTTCAAATATACTCTTTCCTCACCACCTAAATTCATTTCTGTTACAGGAAGTGAAGTGGAGGAAGAAACAGGATCCCTGGTAAAAGCTAATGGATGAGTTTACCATTTACCATTGTTCTTGCAAAAAAAATATTTTGTGCACCAAGTCTCTACAGAGAAAGGCTCCCTATTTCTTTCTACTTCCACAAACCTGAGAAACCACCCTCAGATGGCGAGGACACTGAAGTACATGCTCTCACCTCCTGTCAGTAAGTCACATTTATGAGGAATGGGAAAAATGTATACTCCAATTGGCCTGAGATTTGCTTCCTCAGTAGCAGAATGAAAATGCTAGGTGAAATTAATCCAAAGTCCCTTCCACATCCAAAAACTTGGTGATTTTATAACTAAGGCACGTCACACTTGGTAACAGCCATTTTCTTTTGAAGCTCAGAAGCCATTTATATTTCCTGCCACAGTTTCATGAACCCGCTAAACAGAGCAGCTCAAAATATTCTTCTTTCCTACCTCACAGAAGGTTTTCAAGGTGGTAATTTATGATGCATTAATTTTGTGAGTTTTAAAAAATGTAAAACTCCCTAGGATATCTGTTCGTAAACTCTTTTCCAACCCCCTCCCACATATCCCTGAGGGAAACGACCCCATCGTGTCTCTGAGAGAAGCACCTTCCAAACGGACATGTGCGAGAAAAGGAGAAGGGCGAACCTGCCCCACTGGCTCCTCCCCACTTCCAGGCACCTGTGGGACACAATCCCTTAGGAAGGAAAGGTCATGGATGAAAGTGCTCCTGAAAACTTCATGGTTCAGCCATTTTTTCATTAGGAAAGAACTCTCCGGCATTCATTCCAGTCACTGGGGAACAGAAAGGAGTCACGTTCATTAGTGTCCTCAGCCTCCAGTCACGTTCCATCATCATTAGTGTCCTCAGCCTCCCTACCCCACGCACACTTTGACCAAGAGCCTGCTGAAGAAACCAGACACGAAGGCAAACCAAACAGAAATACAGTAAATCTCTTCACTTCTTCCTAGCCACACAATTTTATTCCTAAATAAAAGTTTCACCTCACGTCAAAACCAGAGACAGCCTTGAAAGCCTCCCCGGGAGCGCAGCATAACCGGACCTGACAGCCTGCGCTCAACATTTACATGCTGCGAAATTGTACATTCGGCTCTCTGAGAAATTATGAATAAACTAACTAACACCATTTCTCGGCTGATTTGAGCCCAAAAATGAGGAGAGGAGCTTTGGCTTGAACAATATCCTCTCTTTGGGGTGAAAGTTATTCCCCCTTTCTTTTGCTCTGTAAAGAGGGAAAAGGAAGGCAGATAGGAGACAGGAGTGGGGTGCGGCCGTTAAGATGACAGGGATGTTAGGGCAACATGAGAATGATGTTTCTTAGTTCACGGAAAAAGCTTTTCCCCTGGGGTCTTCCCCAGCACAATGAGAGGGTGCAGTTTGTTTGAAAGCCAGGCTTCATTTGAGTTCTCTGCGGATTCTGGTTATTAAACCTTTGTCAGAGATATAACCTGCAAATATCTATGTATACCATGGAATATTATGCAGTCTTAAAGAAAGATGGAGACTTTACCTCCTTTGTGTTTACATGAATGGAGCTGGAACATATTCTTCTTAGTAAAGTATCCCAAGAATGGAAGAAAAAGTATCCAATGTACTCACCCCTACTATGAAACTAATTTAGGGTTTTCACATGAATGCTGTAACCCGTTTGCAACCTAGGAATAGGGGGAGGGGGGAAAGGGAGGGGAGGGAGGGGGAGGGGTTGGAAGGAGGGGGATTGGTGAGAATACATTCCTGGTGCATCTTACAATGGTATATGTGAAACTTAGTAAATGTAGAATGTAAATGTCTCAACACAATAACTGTGAAATTGCCAGGAAGGCTATGTTAACCAGTGTGATATAAATGTGTCAACC
>CAUYPK010113482.1:0-14278 GCA_963574355.1 Loris lydekkerianus
TATTATTTATTATTATTTTTTATTTTTTTTTTTGTATTCTTTATCATACTATCCATCACCAATGCCACACTATCTTCCCAGGTCCAAATCCGCTGAGGTCTAGATCCCTTTATTTCTTCTACCAGTCTTAACTGAGTTTGCTTGACCCAACTAGCTTATAATATTGATTACCTTTGATACTGCCCTTTTTTTTTTTTTAATGGACCCTCATGACCTGGGTGGGAGGGAGACCCTTAAAGACTAGGTAGGTTCTCATTCATTTGTATATCCATGACAGTTAGTATGATACTAGAACACATGGGTACCAGAGGGTTGTTAGTGGTTGCAGTATCAGGTGTGCTACAATGCCAGAAACCTTTTCCTAGGCAAGGTAGCAGATGGGGAGACCCAGGAATTGTGTCTAGGCAGTGGGGAAAGCTTTTCACATGTATGCAAATGAAATTCTCTATTCACTATGTTTAGAATACATCCATACATTTATTTTTTTATTTCACTCAATGTAGGCTTAATTTTGAGTTTTGGCATGGGTTAGCAAACTATGGCTCCTAACAGCCTCTGTCATCTAGAGATTTTTGTGAATGAAGTTTTATTAGAACGCAGTCATGACCGTTTGTTTATGTATTGTCATGACTGCTCCCACACTAAAATAGCAGAGTCAAGTAGTTACAACAGAGAACCCATTCCTTATAAATGTGGAAGCCTATGTTAAAAATAAAATTAGGGCCTGGCACCATGGCTCATGCCTGTAATCCTAGCACTTTAGAAGCCTGAGGCAGGAGGATTGCTTGGGGTAAGGAGTTAAAGACCAGCCTGAGCAAGAGTGAGACACCATCTCTACAAAGAAATGGAAAAATTGGCCTGGTGTTGTGGCATGTGCCCATAGTCTGAGCTACTCTACTTAAGAGGCTGAGCTGGGAGAATCACTTGAGCCCAGGAGTGTGAGGTTACAGTGATCTATGATCATGGCCACTGCACTCTAGCTGGGCAACAAAACCAAGACCCTGTCTCTAAAATGAATGAATAAATGATTAAATAAAAGCATAATCTAACAAAACCAGATAAACAATGAAAATATTTTTAGTATAAGCATAATTCAATAATGAATAAGACATATGCCAAAAAAAGAGATTTGCTATTTGTCTGAAATTCAAATTTAACTGAACTCCTATATTTTTATTTGCTACCTCTGACAGTTGTACTGTAAAGCCTAAAATATTTTCTATCTGGCCTTTTATAGAACAAAAAAAACAAAACTGCAGGCATCTGTTCAATAGCAGTAGTAAGAGTGAATGATGATGGTAGGAATAGGAAAGAATAACAATGAAAATAGCACCCCGCACCTTTCTGTTTGTGCTGAGTGTCACTGCACTATCGCACTTGATGCTCAGATCATCCATCTTAACGTTGATACAGGCATTTGGCGTGTCCCCATCCACCCCGGGCCTACTTACTCTTTTCAGAGGGAGGTTTGCATTTGATCCTTACTCTTTTTCCACAGGTTCATAGCCTGTCTTTTAGGCTTTCCTATTCCAGAAACAGATTGAGGCACCCCTAACCATACTGTTTGCTACGTTTCATTCCTTGATTAACTTGGCTCCATATGCTTATTATATGTGTCAAATCATTGTAGTATTATTTATGGGTTATTTTATCTGAGAGTTATCTCTACATGGCATGTTCACCGGCATTGCACCACTCCCAGCGGAGACACCCCGTGGGAAGCCAGATGCGATGATGAATGAGCCTTCAGTAGAGACGTCCTCCGGGCAGTCTTTCAGCTTCACCTACTGCTGTGATCCAGTCTTCTCTAGGGGAGCAGTGACTTTACTGTGCATCATTTTTCACTCATCTTTCTCACCAATGTGTAGGTGAAAGTTCTTTCATAATGTGTTGAATAGCAACTGGATTATTTAACTAAATTTGGCCCTTTAGTCTATTTCATGTGTTTCTGAACTGAAGTGAAGCAATATTTCTGGCCTTATATCATACAAATATGACAGCTGATCCAAGTAACTGTATATTACTGAAGCACTAGCTGGAGGTCTCTTAAGTGCCCCTAATCAATTTTTCACAACCTCCCTGAGATATGTGCTTACATTACAGACGATAGACTATTACCTTTAAAGAAGAATGGGATTGGAAGATAAGATGGCTTCAGAATGTGTTTCTGAAGAATCCAGTCTGCTCCTTGGCTGTGGGCAGTGGGAAGCCCATTGCTTTACCTGGGATTTTGCAGGTTCTCAGACGTCAACGTGCTGCTCTTTCCATGCTGCAAATTTGCCTTTTTCAGCCATTAGGAAAAAATGAGATTGAAACCTACAGTCTGTTTTCAAGTGATAACCTTGACACTGGACTACTGTTTGGTGGGGGGGCTGTGTCGGGGACGGGAGCTGACACTCTGTAGGTAAAAAAAGGTTAAGCCCAATGGCAAAGTTTGTATTAAGGAAAGACCCCATTGTTAGAATTTACTAACTTTTAAAAAACCTTCAGCTAAAATGTTAAAACTTCAAAAGTACAAAGATGAGCTCATTAAAGTAAAGCACAAATGAATTACTATTTTTCTTTGGTATAAAAATAGACTTCATACAAGTTTAAGTGCACTGTTCTTCAAAACCAGCTGTAAATCTCGAATGTGTCAATCATTCAGATAATTGGAAACATAAATTTCAGAAATGTGCAGCTGTAAAATTAACTACTGGACTCATTTAAAAAGACTAGATTTACTAAAGGTAAAATTTGCTCTTTTCCAAAACCCTTTTTGTTTTCTCCGTGATTATTTTTGGCAAAGGAAGAGAAAACAATCCTCATCTTACTTTAGTAAATTTAATGTTACATTTTTTGCTGTTGTTTAGTCTTTCGTCCTTGAGGATGGAGAATAGAAACTACCATGTTTATCATACTTATTTTGACCTTAACCTTTTTTTTTTTTTTTTTTAATGAAAGAGACTTAAAATGTCCCAGCTGGTCTGACTCTTAGTGAAGGGGAGGAGACGGTGGGGAACCCTTCTTCCTGTGCAAATGTGGTGAAGATGCAGTAAGACCCGAGTGATTTAAGTGAACTGTGGAAGCGGGCATACGCTTGTATCATGACAAATTTAGAAAGCTATTTCAAAACCGTAAGGTGATTGTAATTTTCTAAATGGCAAGAAGAAATGGCACTGCAACACATCACCTCAGGGCCTATTTCCTTTAGAATACTATTCAAAATGTGCTTTACTTTACACTCCATTGGATTGTACAAAAGAAGGAATTTTACAGATAGGTAAGCGGGGAGAGCCTAAAATGTCATTAAACAGAGTTACTTTGGAGGTTTGGCTGAATTGTTAAGGAGTAAAATTTTATTCCAAATTGAAATTCCACTGCAAAGAACTAAAAATACCAAGAATTAGAGTCTGTAATCTAAAAAGAAAAAGGAGAAACCACCTTATCTGGTGGAATTTGGTGGTTAGCCCTCACCTTGGCAAGCCAAGTGTTTTGAATTCCCAAAATGGACTGTCTTTTAATATGTTTAAGCCTTACTTGTTGGTGGAGACCTTACTGAAAAATGTTTGATCCACTCACCTTCATTGACATAAACCCACTGTAACCTTCTTGGAAAATGTTATAGTTTGAGCTTTTTGCAAGGGAGTCGGTTTGGTTTTTAATCTGTAATAAGAAGGGTGGAAAGATCCAATATCCACAGTTTCTTAGATTGAATGGCTGGATTTCTTTTGGCTACAGACCTGACCTACCTTGTCTGAATGCCAGCCCTAGAGTGCAGGCTAGCAATGTCCTAGGAGACAAGGAAATCTAACTCAGAAAGTTGTCAAATGGGGGCAGGGCCCTTAAAAGCCCAAAGATTGCTAGGGAACATGTAGGGCCATTGGTGAGGGGAGCTCGGCAGGAAGCCCTCCTCCTCACCTTTCACAATACCCTTCAGAGACAAAGTGGTTCGAGGCTGATGAACGTCAGGGAAAAGCACAAAATGAAAAGAGGGACAGTTTTTTTGTGATTTTCTTGACCATAAGCCTAACAGTTGTGGGCATAGCTTGGAGTTGGGGAACCCAGTTCACGTGATCAGGCCTAGGCAATCTCAGAGTCCTAGGCTATGTTAGCCATGGATTCCAGTGCCTTCTTCCTTCAGAAATGGATAATTTAGTATGAAATGTTTTTTTTGCACTGAAGATGAACTTGAACTCTGTCTCTTCCTCATGGACTTAGAACAATCTGCATTACTTTGGGGGAGAACATCAGATTATTAGTTACGTGGAACAGGTCAGAGAATTTCTGGGAAATACTGGATAGCCAAGAAATTGGGGGGAAAAAGTAATAGTTTAGTCATCAAATGTAATTATCTCCAGATAAAAATAAGAACCTGAGGGTACAAATATAGTATGTATATGATATTTACCTTGATTTGATAAAATTGTTTTATGAAAAAATAAATATTACATGAGCCTCAAATAAAATTGACTTTTAAATATATAAAAGTGAGACACTCAGTTCATAATAACTATCAACTTTGATTAATTTCTTACATTATAAGAATAGCTTATGTTTATGTAAGTAACAGTAGTATAAATTACTAGAATATTCAAAATTAGCTATATTTATAGGTTTATAACTCCTCCTTCACCTACTACAATCATTTTGTGCCTGGCACGGTGCTAAGTCCTTTGTGTACTGTACCTCATTGGTTTCCTGCATCAATCCTATGAGATTCTTATTATTAGAGTCATTTCATAGATTAAGAAAGGGCTGGATGTGGTGGCTCATGTCTATAATCCCAGCACTTTGGGAGGCTGAGGCAGAAGGATCACTAGAGGCTGGGAATTTGAGATCAGCCTGAGAAACATAGAAAGGCCCTGTCAAGAAAGAGAGGGAGGAAGGGAGGGAGGCAGGAAGGAACAAACAAGGGAAGGAGGGAAGGAGGAGAGGAACAAGGAAATAGGGAAGGAGGGAAGGAGAACAAAAAGAAAAACAAAGAAAGAAAAAAGAGATACTTTGTTAGTAGTTTGAATCTTATGATTTTGGTGGATTGAACATACCCAGGCACTGGTGATTACATATGGGTCTATTAGCATAATTTTATTATAATGATTTTTTACATGAATTTGGATTTATCACTGGTCAAATCATATGGCCAACATGAACCTCATCATCCTAAAGTCTGAGATAGAAAAATTAGTCTAAAAGGCAGATCCTCTTCTACTTCTTGAATTTCTTTAAAAATTCAACTTTATGTTTAATCATATCATGGTGCTCTCTTGTAGATGATAACTTTTCCAGAACAACTTACATCCATATTATGGCATTGTTAATGAAAGCTGGGGGATTGCGTCACAAAATAAAAAGAAGCTCTCCCTGGATGAAATGGCAGTAATTTACCATGCCTATACACTAATAAAATTGGATGTTTTTTCTGATACCAAGATGCACTTTAGTTTCAAGGGGACTTGTTTTTAGTTTGGCATGGAACGCTTTCACCAAAAGCATATTGTATTTGGTATGTCAGCAGGTTACAAAGTAGATTTTAAGCTAAAATTCGAAAAAATAGAAGCTTTAATATGGATTTGGGTATACGTTTTTCTTTTTCTTTTTTGTATCTTATTTTTAAAATCAGTTAAAAGCATACACATTTCCTTTCTCCTCTTTAAGGGAGGTAACCCAAAGGTGGTTTTCTTTGCCTTGGTAGGGGGAAGGGAGAGGTCCTAAGGAAGAAAGGCTTACAGAAGAAGGCAAAAGAAGCAGCTGCCCTTTCTCAAAGGACTGATCTTAGAGGAGTTGTAATGGCTCTGAAACAAACAGTTGCTGGTGCCACTTTATTTTCAACCTGATTTAACTTTTTGTGGCTTGGGCCAGTGTTTGGAAATAATTCATCAGAAGATGTCAGGATGAACAAGAGACACATTAGAGTCAAACAGCCTTTGACATGTCATACCTCTGTTGCTCTGAGACTTTTAATTTTGAAATTTTAGAAAGATAAACTAACCGGAAAAACAGTGATCCACAGCCTCAAAAATACTTACTGTCATGTCCAATTTCCCCTTCCGTGTGTCCCATCGGGTGCACATGGGAAGCTCCAGTGCACCTTTTAAAGGGAGACTAGCCTTGAATATTTTGACGTCAGCAGCACAAACTGAATTTGCCAACATTACAGTCATCTAAGCTCGTGAGAGCATCAGAAGGCCTCCAGGTGCCTCCGGTTTTAATAATTATCAGTGCCGTGCCGTGTGTAGGTGTAAAAACACCTGAAGATAATAAAAATATGGTTAAAACTCTGCGGATAATGAAATTATGTCAGTGTGGCTTTTTAGCTTAATGATTGTGTTTCAATTTGTAAATGTTATAACTGTTTTAAAAAAAATTTTTTTTTTCTTTAGCAAGCTGCAAACTTTTAAAGACATTAAGCCTGCCAAATTATAGCCACTTATTTCTGCCTGACGTATTTTTCAGCTTAGAACCACAGAGGGACTGCCAAGCCTGTTCCTTTTCATTACCTGTTCTGTGTCTGGCCCGGAGTTTAGATTTTCGAAAATGGAAAAAAGCTGTTTGTAAAATCACAAGGCTCTTGAGCTCTTAGTTTCTTCTTAGTATCAACGTTTATTTATTTAGGTTTGGGCTGGGTTTCAAAAGATTGAAATTGGAAACAGAGAAGGTGACTCTGAACACCATTTATCTGTATATAAGCGAACGTTGGATGTACGTTTAATTTAAAAAATTGCTGTTTCCTACAAGAGGGAGCTATTTTTCACATTGTTACAACATTTTTAGAGGTCACTAGGTGGTCATGTCACCAGCAGGGAGTTTTTGTTTGGCAGGCGGCATTGGCAGTTAGTTACAAATGCCTCCCATGATTCAGTGTTCAAAGGGGGCTGCTTTGCAAGTAACAAATACTTACAACCTGAGAACTGAAGTATAAAAAGTAGTGACAGGGGAAAATGTTTGGAAATGTAAAACAGCATCTTTAGTGGCCAAATTGGGGTGTTTGGGGAGTTGATGATTACATGTCTACTTTATACTTGAGTTTAGCGTTTACAGAAGCAATAATGTCTTAACTACCGTAGTTGGCTGTCACCTTGCTTCTAGTTAGCAAGTGCTCTTAATTTGTAAGTTGTTGGTTCCCGTGATTTGGAATATCACTGGGGTTCCTGACAAATAATCTTTATTAACCTCATCCCCTGCATTTGGCATCCTGGTGGTTACTCAAGATGGGTCTCTTGGTCATTCCTCATCGCGAACACTGGTAATTTAAGCAAGATTAAGAGGGCAGCTAAAAGCAGCAATTACCAAGGCTTCTTCTAGGCTTCCATATTTACAGACAAACCTGTATTTCAAATTTAGAGTAAGAGAATTGTAAGCTCTCTTTATGGGGATATAAATAAATGAAGTGCAGATGGATCTTTGACGAAATAGCTAAAATGAAAAAAGAAAAAATGATGAATAGCCCACTGGAACTATGAGCATTTAATTCATAATTATTTTAAGTATAAAATAGAGATTAATTTATGTCTTGGTAACAGGACCATTGCTGTGCTTCCATCCCTCTCTTCACTTTGCTTAACTAAACTATGATCTAAAAAAATGCAGCTGTCACTTAAGAACTCAATACTGTTATTTTTCTGTGTTATATTTTTTTAAAGATTTGATTTTTTTTTTTTTAAGCTTGAAATAGCTCAGTCAATTTTAGGAAAGAATTGTCACAGGCTCATGTTGAATTGTCTAGGGTAAAAAAAAAGCCTAATATTTTCAGATTTCTGTAATAAGACAAAAAAAAATTAGCAACTTTGCCTATTTGCAGTTCAAATAGAAACTACAAATAAACTGATAGGATTTTCATGTATTTGAATGTAGCAGTCCATTGACATTTTTCCCATTATTATTTTGTGAGATTTAAAAATTCTTTAAGAACAGTCAATTGTCACAGCCACAGAGTACTTTTTTTTTTTTTTTCTTTCAAGCAAATTAAATTCACCTTCTTAATGACATTTTGCTGCTGCTTTAATCCTTTGCAGAAAGCTTTTTGGCTCTGAAGATCCACTGAAGTATTGAGTTTGGATATTCGAAAGGGTCCCACTAAGTGATTAAAAAACAGAAGCCAAAGTCTAGAGTGGAAGTGTTATCTTGGATACACTGTCAATTCTATAATGCACTTCTTCTTACATTTGCAAAGGAAGGCTAATTTCCCCTTTCCGATTTACATTTATTTACGCATGTGGCAGTGGAATTATGATACCACGGTAGACACTAAGAATGTATTAAATCTGTTGATAAAAATAAAGAATACTGAGGATATTGTTATTTAACATCCCCCATTCCCCTTTTTAAAAATAGTTATCTTTTCAGATCTATAGTGATTGGTAATTTGAACATATTTATCATGTAGCAGAGAATAATAGTAAATAGTAAACTAGGTTGCATTCGTAGCAACTGCTTGTTACATACTCAAACTAAATGTGCTAAAAGGTTTATATATGTTATTTCATATCATATTATTAGTAGTAGTATTAGTGTTCTCATCTTGCATATGTAGAAACTGAGATTCACAGAGTTAATTAACTTTCCCAAAATCACATAGATGATACTGGTGTAGAACCAGGATTTGAACTCACCGATTCCACAAATGTTGATTGCATATGTGTATTGTATACGTTAAAAATAGATAACTTTTCAAATTTATTTAGAAACAGCCATTTTCTTTCCTGCCCATGGACTCACATCTCTCAGAGAACCATAAGAAAAGGAAAACTATCTTGTGTTTCCTCCAGATAGTCATTTTCCCTTCCTAGATTTATGTTTATCACAACTGAAATTCCCATCAGCCTTTTAGACTGATGACTTTACCCTGGCTGGAGGAGTTTGGCTTTATTGATAGAAGCATACCTGGTGCCTAGTATGTTCACACCAGATACTGTTAGAAATGAATCAGATTGCATCACTGCTGTTGGGTTGTAGAAGCCCAGCTTTGTGAGTAGAAGTACAGAAGATGGCCATGCTTGCCTGTCATGTAGGGTTTTGCAGTTTACCAAATGCTTTCTGTAGTGCATCTTATGTGAACCTCTCAGTGAGTGTGGGGGAAGGGGCCATCATTTTTATTTTATAGACCCTACAGCTGAGATGCATAAGTCGAGTGACTTGTCCAAGGCACCTATCTAAGATAAGTGGGAAGTAGGCTGAAGGTTTGGACTTCTCTCCCCTTTCTCTTGGGAACTGAGAACTCATGGCCCTGCAGGAACACCCATGTGAATCCTGAAATGCTGTCCCTCACATAGGATGTCTTGGCACTGGCTATTGTGTGTGTCTCTCTCTCTTTCCTGTGGGTTTAGTTAGCAACTTTTGGATTTGGCTTCAGTCCTCTGGCATCCCAGTTAATGAAAGCAATATGCAATCAAATGAATTAAATATCTAAGTACCAGCTGTAAAGCTACCCTGGGCTGCTCTTTCTGACAGCATCATGACTGAGGGGTGATCCTCTTATCAGAATTCAGCCAAGTCTTCACTGGGTTCAAAGTGAATGCATTGTCTGTTTTTTTCTGTGTCACAACTGTGTATCATGAGTATCACAACCCAGAGCAACAGCTAGATGTTATCTATTTTATTTATGAGACTTATAAAATTATGGACTACCTGTATTGAAATCTCCACTTTGCCCTCTACTACCCTTGTAAACTTGGGCAAGTTAATTTACTCCTTTCTGCCTCTCTTTCCTTATCTGGCAAATGGAGACATAATTGCACCTACCTCATTAGATTGTTGTGCAGATTATAAACATAAAGGACTTAGAATAGTGTGGCATGTGGCAAAGAAAAAGTGCTGGGATGTGTTAGCTGTGTCTTCCCTATTGTAGGATCTATGGCATGTCTTGGAAAATCTGTTTGGCGGTCTTAAAATAGGCCAATAGAGTGCTGGCAAACCACGTGGGATAGGGAAGCCTTGATTGGAAGTAATGCCAATTCCTGTGGTGTAAATACTCTTGCCTTGGCCAAGGTATAGGCTGACTGTTGGAGCTGGAAGAAGATGCACATGATTGACCATCTCTAGCCAGTGGTAGTCATCTCCAACACAGCACAGAAATAGACCCTTTAGGCTGAGATCATTAAGGATCATTGCTAATCAGGATGACCCTCAGCTCATAACTATCCCCCCTTTTTTTGCTGTGAAAAATTACTTAGGGTATTTTTCCAGTGATGGGGACCCCCCTGCAATAGCTGACTGAACTAGATTGGGCCAATTAATTTTCTTTCCAGGAAGGTCAAGCATCATTCCTTTTCCATTAAGCCTGGAGGTTGTAACAGAATTATTATATAAATGGTAAGTATTCCCAAGAAAGGTTTAGGATTTCCTACTACTGAGGGTCTTGGAGTGATTTTCTCATTGACCATCCTAAAGCTCACTTGTAGCTCTTTTCTTTGCCCTGATCTATCAGAGTATCCCTCTAATTTTTCCTCTATGCTAAATTAGCCAGAATCAGTTTCTATTTCTTGCAATCCAAAGAAACCTAACCAAACTATGTGTTTACCCACACTATGCATCCTTGGTTAGAATTCCTTCTCTGGGATTTGGTCAGCATCCACCTTCTGTCATTCATACCAGTATCTTCACAGAGGGGAATGCAGTTGCCTGGCCCACTGTTTGACACTTCTAACTTGGGCAGAGTTACTCCTGTTACCGAATTGGCCTTACTCATCTGTGACTTTCACCCCTATATCCTCGTTCAAATTGTAGGGTCTTCCTAGAGCAAACCTCATCTCATTTACTCTAGCAGATAATTGAATGGATAACTATCATGTTCCCAAGTCTCAGAGGCTGATTATTCTCACATGCATGAGTTCCATCCATATACATACTGCATAAAAAGTCCAACAAAAGGAACAATGGATGGGGAGACAGAATAAGTCATATTTTATACTGGAGATGTCTTAGCACCTTTATGTGTGGTTTTTCTAAAGATTGACATTGATCAGCTCAGCTTTTCTTTACTCATCATTGAGGTTTCCCAGCAGGACCTGAAGCTCATGCCTAATGGAACCTATTTGTGAAATAAAGAAATTATTCTCCACCTATGTCCTAAAGATACCATATTTGAAAGAGACATTGTCAAAGGAATGAATGATTACTTAATAAAACCTATTGGAGTTCAAGAAACCCAAATGACATTTTGTAACGCAGCTTGGAAGCCTTGGCAATTTTTAGGGCAGCATCAGACACCTTTCAAGGCAGGGCAGAGGAAGACTAAAGAGAATGCCCCAGATGTTCCTCAAACACATCATTATAATAATATTTAGCAATCAAATAAGTGTTTTCTAGAATTTGGATGTCATAGACCAATAATATGAACAAATATTGTTGAAAACAACCTATGCTTGCTAACTTAATTAATCTGTTAAATAAAGCTCTTCAAATGTTAGCTACAGTTACCATCATTTGAGAAAATGGTCACTTTAATACCCCAAATTAGGAAGGACATTATTGAATTTCAGAATAAAAGCCTGCTGTTGCGTGTTCCAGAAAACATCTTGGCAATCTTTCTGCCACGGTGTGTGCCTGTGTCCCCTTGTGCACGGGTGCACATTCCACACAGCAGCACTAAGCAGACCAGTCTTTGAGTCAACACTTAGGAATCACTTCATTTGAGCCCACTTTTTCCTTAGTGGTGATACTCTAGCATCCCTGAAAGTTATGCAGCTAGAAATGGACGTTAATAAGCAAAAGAGCAATCATTTCAAATGACTGGATCCCCATCTGGAAGCCCTTCTTTTCCTTCCAGAGCACTTCCAATCTCTCCCTCCCTTCACACTGAGCTATCTTTCATGCCCTCTGTGAAATCTGCCCCCATCAACCCAGACCAGAAGGACATTTCTTCCTTCCTACAACCAAGCATTTTAGCAAAATGGCTAAAAGTTCAGACTTAAATTCTAATTCCAGTTCTACCTTTAAAAGCAATATGATCTTGGGCAATCAACTTAAATCTTTAAGATCCCAGGTTACTCATCTTCACAATGGGTATAACAACTTCCTCTTCCAAGGATGTTTTGAATGGACTGAATGAAACAATGTGCTTTATTTATGCCTTGCACACACGTATAGCAATCAAAATGACTATTATTGACAATTCCTTATCCAGTATCCAAACAATGGACTCATTAACCAACTATCGCTTTTCTTTCGTGATTTAAGTTTTCATATACTTTTGCTATCTTTACAAGGATAGTTTGCAAGACTTATCCCTTGCTGATCCCTTCTAACACCTAGAAGTGTTCTGTCCAGGTAAATTCTCTCAGGATATGGTGGAGAGTAGGACACTGGTTGGCAACATTAGGCTGCTCCTTTATGCTACCTGTGATAGGTATGCTGTCATCCTTAAGGATGCTTTTTATTGGGCCTCTCGAGGGTACATAAAAGTCCCTTAAGAATGAACAGCCCCATTCTTTGACTCCTGCCTCATGTCCTGTGATTTGAAGTTCAAATCTAAACAGGGTTGCTCAGTTGTTGCTCAGTGGAGCTGGGCGGCCTCAAGGCTGTCCAGGGAGATAGATGATCTGATCTCAAAGTGATCAGTCAACAGATCAGTATCACAGGGAGCGGTAATCAGTGTCAGGTTGGAGTCTGGTCACCAGGATGTTTTCTCACTAAGTGCTTTTCCAGGTCTGGCGATTCTTTTTATGGGATTGTATTCTGTCACCTTTCTGGGCTTCTAGGCCTCCTCACCCTATTTCCAGTTTTCTTTCTTGCAGACTGGGTTAATTGCAGCTGGTGGTCAGTCTTAAGTACATGTGAAATAATAGCTGGATCTTATAGAAAGGGAAGTGCCTCAATCTTTTAAATCTTTGAGGGTATAAACTAATAAAGAATTACAACTATCTATGGGCATGTATTATAAACCAAGAGACCAACAAAGCTGCTTTTGTTTTCAAAGAAAACTATTAGATTGGAGCATATGAAATTGCTTACTTTCAATTGTTGCCAACCCATGAAAGAGCAGACTTCATATCATTTAGCCTATTAGCTATGAAAATGAGATTTTGTATTTCTGTTTGTCTTCAGCTTCTGACTGCAACTGGATTGTACTAGACATTCAGAATGAAGAGGATAGAGTTGGGGGGAGCTTTTGACTCAGTTCTCCTAGTGTTTGATACATGTGGGCAGAAATGCCATTTCGATTCTTATGCCCAGTCTTTGGAATAGGAAAATAGGATTCACGGATATCTTCTTTGCACAGTATTGATGACAATTTGGCATCTGATAATAATAGAAGGGGGTTTCTTTGAATTTAGTGACATCACTGCAGAGCCCACCTATCTCATGGCTGTATGGAGGGGCTCTGAGGTCTGCTGTTGTGATAAGTTCCACAGAGGCAAGGAGGGTGTCTGTCATGTTTGTCCACTCACCCCTGGTGCATGGTGCACAGTGACGCTCAGTGAGGATGTGTTGATGAGTTTAAGGAATTGAAGAACTTGCTCTGATCATCTGGCTGGTTTATTCTTGCCTGTGTGGCAGATAAGCAGTCCCCCCAGAGGAACACCTTTGCTTCAGTTGCTTGCAGTTGGACTTCAGAATTTTACATCAAAAATGTTCCCGTTTCTAGTGATCACTCCTCCTGGGGTGGAAATTTCATTTCCATGAGCCACAAGGCCACCCATACTGTAAACCTGAGTCCACTTTCCCTACCATTGTGTCTTGGGCTGGTTCCCTCACGATTCTTTCCAGATGTGGAGGGTGTTCAGGTAGTTTACCAGACTCATTCTGCATCTGCTGTCTGGTTTAGCGTTCCCTCTCCCTCTGAGAAGGAGCACCCTGGTAGAGTCCCACATGGTGTGTTCATGAATTCAGAAATTTCAAGTAGCTAACCAGTACAACACATTGTTATTTCTAGATTCACTAGTTTAGCCTTGCTTGTCATTTTTTTAATTATTATTAAATCATAGCTGTGTACATTAATGCAATCATGGGGCACCATACACTGGTTTTATAGACCATTTAACATATTTTCATCACACTGGTTAACATAGCCTTCCTGGCATTTTCTTAGGTATTATGTTAAGACATTTATAGTCTACATTTACTAAGTTTCACATGTACCCTTGTAAGATGCACCACAGGTGTAATCCCACCAATCACCCTCCCTGCACCCATCCTCCACCCTTCCTACTCTCCTTCTCCCCCTTCCCCCTATTCTTAGGTTATAACTGGGTTATAGCTTTCATGTGAAAGCCATAAATTAGTTTCATAGTAGGGTTGAGTACATTGGATACTTTTTCTTCCATTCTTGAGATACTTTACTAAGAAGAATATGTTCCAG
>CAUYPK010113484.1:0-10014 GCA_963574355.1 Loris lydekkerianus
CTCTAAGTATTCTCCAAACATCCTTCCAGAAGGGACGTATTAGTGGGCATTCCCACCAGCAGTGTAGAAGTGTGCCCTTTCCTCCACATCCACGCCAACATTTCTGGTTTTGGGATTTTGTTATGTGGGCTACTCTTACTGCAAATCTCAAAGTTGATTTGCATTTCTCTGATGAGCTTTTTTTCAGCTCAACTGAGCGCCAAGTCCAAGAACACCAAAAAGGTTCACAGGTAAGGCCTTCCCAGTTTGTCCTCCTCCTGGGGTCCAGAAGTTCCTTGCTGGCTCCCTGTATCCTCAAAGGGATGATCATAGGCAGATCCCACTGGCCATAGATGTCTGGAGTCTTGTCTCCCCAGACTCGCCGTGCCCAGTTGCAGGGAAGCTGTTACTCAGCCGCCATCTTTAATCCAATCCCTTGTCTGATGATTTTAACTTCTGTGTCATCTCAGGCTTGGCTTATGTTGCTCATCTTTTCACAAAGATGAAAAGTTGAGATTTTCCTGATTATCTGCATGCTTAGTAATTTTGAGTTGTATCCTGAGTATTTTAAATACTATGAGACTCTGGATCTTATACAAATCCTTTGGTTAATGTTCACATTTTTGTTTTAGGAGGAAGCAGGCAACCTGGTTATATTTAGTCCATTAAGTTCTGACCTATATTCTGTGTACTGTGATTTTAATGTTCATTCCATTTTCAACTCCTCTGCAGTCCTTTCACTCAGCAGCCACTTTGAGACCTGGCCGTACCTAACTCTTAAAAGTCTTTGGTTTAGGCTGAGATCCACATATGTTCAGATGGGTAAGTGGACAGCTCACCTGGATAGGGGAATCCAGGAATTTATAAACAACTTCCAGGCTTGCTCTCACAAACTCCTCTTTCTCCACAGTCTCCCTGGTGCTTCTCAGTTCTCAGCACTCCCTTTTCAGTCTCCTGGACAAAAAGCTGGGACTCTATTTACCCCGTTCTGCTGCACATGTCCTATGGCTGAACCTTGTTGTGTGGAGCCAGGCAGCAGAAATGCAAAGACAGGAAAAAGCAAAGGGTCTTACCCCCCCTTGGGAGGCCCACACCTCCTCCCATCTGGAAAGGACCATGTTCTCCTCAGAGCTCAGGCTCCTGTGGCCACGTTACCAACCTCACAGCACCACAGGGTTGTTTAGGGAGGGGCTAAAGGACAGGAGTTCAGAGATAACACCAAAACAGTGTGCTTCACTCAGCTCCGAGCACAGATGTCTCTGCTGCTGTAGCAGAATACCACAAACTAGGGGACGTAGAAAGAACAGAAGTTTATTTGGCTCATGGTCTTGGAGGCTGAGAAGTCCAAGTGCATAATGCTGGTGTCTGGAGAGGGTCATCCCATGTCAGGAGGCATCATCCGGTGAGTGAGCATGAGGGACAGATAGAAAAAGGGGAGGACCAGAGTCTCTTGATAACTAACGCACTCCTACAATAGCAGCATTAATTCATTCGTGAGAGCAGAGCCTTCTCTGGATCACCTGTCAACAGTATTACAATGGAATTAAGTAAACTTCAGGGAACATACTCAAAGCACAGCGGCAGATGTTCCTTACCCCTCCAGGTGGGTTGGAGCCCCTGACGTGCCCTCTGTCCCCTGCAGAGCACAGGCTGTGCTAAGTACAGGCTGGGGGTGAGCAGAGGACGCGGTGAGCACATTTATCACTCGGGCAGGACTTCAAATTCTTTCTTCCCCAGTCAACCTGATGCTGCTGACTCCTTTCAGCCCTCACATAACTGTTCTATACCTTCTTTCCAGGTTTTGTAAAGGTGCTCAGCAGAATGGACCAAATACAGTGTGCCCTCCATTTTACCTGGAACCCACCTCAATCTTAACATTTCAGGTTCTTTTCTAAAAAGGTTTTTTCTGGCTACTTGGCCAAGCAGCATGAGGTCAAACAGCTGTGACCTGTGCAGGGGACACCAGCTCCTGGGGGGCCCCCTTCCACATGCTGCAGCAGTGAGCTCACGTGCAAGGTGGGGTAGCTGTCCATGGCCACAGAATGGCTGCTGCAACATGGCCCAGCCTTGGCCTTGCAGTGCTTCCGGGCCTGAGTATGCCCTACTAGCTGCAGCCTGGCCAAGAAAGAGCCCAAGGCCTGGGAGGCTGAAGGATGGCCCCAAGAATAGGAGTCGGCCCTGCTCAAAGCTCTGATCTCCACTCCCATAGGCAGTCTTCCTTTGGTCAGACTGTTACAGTGAGTGTATCCAAGTAGCCCGCCAGGGCAAAATGAAAGCAGCCATGTCCCATGTGCGTAAGAAGGGGGTCAGACTTTCACACAGCACCCTTTAACCCTGGCCACGTAAACATAGCCCAGCTTATGTGTGACACAGAACAGGCAGGAGGAAGGATGAGTTTGGCAAGAAAACAAGAAAGGAAAGAGGTAAAGGAAAAGAACATTCAGGATGTGTGTCCAGGAGCTGCTTCACCAAGCCCTGGGCCCCAGGGTCCCCTCCAGGAGAACTAGGACAGAGGGGGGGACAGATTTCGGGGGTTGCCCCTTTGGGCCATGTGAAATTTGGGGGCCAGCTGCCGAGCACTGATGCAGTCACTTCAACCCCAAGAAATTTATTTTCCACATAAACATGTTATTTTTATGAAGAGATTGTACTACACTTTAGAATGATATTGAACAGCAGAAAGCATTGCCTCCCAAAAAAAACAGGCACCGTTCAGCTGTCTGAAGTAAAGGCACTGTCGTTGAGAGCTGCTTAAACTAATTAATACATTTTCTCCCTACAGGGTGAAATTGAGTTTTCAGATACATTTGTAAAATGATGTACTTGACTGCTAAAATAATGCAGTGTTCTTTGCACTCTGCTCCCTAAGATATTGCCTGGTATGGACCAGCTACGAAACGGTTTCCCATGGAACACCAACAGTGAAGCTGAACGTGTTTGATAAACTCTGTGCTCAATATACAGGCATATAATTGTTTTATTATGCGATATTTTTACAGCCGGAAAGAAAGGTGCTGCGTAGTTTGGCAGTAGTTTGTCCGAGCAGCACTGGAGGCTGGCGCTCGGACGCGCCCCTTAGAGCCGTGCCATTGTCTCTGGGAAGTGGCTGGGCTCCCGCCGAGTCTGCACATAGCTACCTCTCTTTATACCTACAGTTTAGTAAAGTTCCAGGCTGTTCTCCCAGAGAATCTGGGCAGTGTCGCCTCCCTGGGTCAAAAAGCCAAACCACCAACTCTGTGTTCTCCAAAGAGGGCAGGAAACGGCTCTGTGTCTTGTAGTCCCTACAAATTTTATTGTTTCTTTTCCAAGATAGCAGCCCCTGGAATCTCTTCCTCTGAGTCGCCAGAGGACACCTTATTTTTCTTTCCTTTTTTAAAGCTGAGCACAGTGACAACGATGATAGAGATTAACAGTTTGGTTCCCAAACCCTGTCTGAAGAAAAGAGGGTAAACAGAGTGTGTTTGCTTAGCAACCGCCCCGCCGACAGCCAGGACCACAACCGCTGGTGCTAATGAACCCAAAGCTGCTAATGTGGTTTCTTCAGTTAAATTGATTCATGAATTTTGAAGAGAACATTATCTAATGAATTTTCTTTGAATAGAAAGCAATTAAAAGGACAAATCAGTCTGATTAACCCCAAAGTCACCCTCCTGCCACAAATGGTGTACAGTTTGAAATTATATCATAAAAAACTAGAGCACACTGGCTGTCTTTCTGCCCTCTGCTAATCCATGTAAATTAATGAACAACAAAGTTAATTTCTTTGATGACCCTTTTCTAGTATCACCTGGATTATGCTGATGTTTAATTTGCTTAATGTTATAATAAAGACTAAACAGATTTTTTTTCCCAGTGAAGTGATTATCGTTCCCTTCAGTTGGGAAGTGATTTTTATTACTTAACACACATGTAAGGGTGTGTTTCCTTTAAGAACCAAATCGCACTTTGCCAGCTTGGCACCAAGTGTAATTAGTGCTATTGTGGACGCACTGTGAACGTCCCTGCCTGTGAGCCCTTTGCTGTTGCCATTCAGAAGCTCTTGCCCCCGGAGTGCTCAGAGCCTCTGTGATGGAGGACGTGGTTCTTTCTCCAGTGCTCCTGAGCTCCTGAGCTGGGCATCCCCTTGGGAAAGACAAAAGGCATCAATTCAGACCTGCCTCCTAGCGTTCCTGGGCTTCCCTCTTGCAAACTCCACACCAAAAAAACAGTTCTGAAACCTGGAGGCAAAGGCAGGGAGTGTTCTGCCCTCCCCTGTTCACTCCTGCAGCAGGGTACGGAGCAAATGCAATCCCATGTGGTTAGTCAATTAAAACGGGAATCAAGTTACTTTATTTTTGCAGCCCTCTTTATTAAAGATGCCTGTAGCCAAGGTCACCAGCAGCCCCTGTGTGCCCTGGTGTGTGGCATTGTGCACAGGAGCTACAGCCTCTCGCCTGCTGCGGGGTGTGGGCGCCCAGCAGACCATCGCTGCCTGGCTGTACCTACTCTTCCCTTTTTTGCCCCAGACAAAGTTGGAAAACAACCAGCGGCCCGAAAGGTTTCCAAGCAGACAGGGACCCCTGTGCCCATTCACTGAACTGCACACTGCCTCGTCCAGGTCCAGGTGCTGGCTGGGGTGTCCTCCGCAGGGCTGTCTGCTCGAGGGACCCCCGTGCCCATTCATTGAACTGCACACTGCCTTGTCCAGGCCTAGGTGCTGGCTGGGGTGTCCTCCGCGGAGCTGCCTGGTCGGCAACATGGTGACAGGGTGGTGTGTGGGCGCCGGATTTTAATTGAGTATCACGCCTCTGTTTGTGTCGACGCATCCTCTGTTTCAGGACTGGCAGCTGTCTGTATCAGAGCTGTTGGAGCCATTTGTCCAAGTGACGCCCTTCTGCATCCTTCCTTTCAGACTCCTTCACCAGACAGGTGTTATGGAAGCTGCTGAAGGCTGTGAAATTCGGAGAAACGGTGTCTTACCAGCAGTTAGCAGCCCTGGCAGGAAACCCCAGAGCAGCACGGGCCGTGGGAGGAGCAATGAGAAGCAATCCTGTGAGTCACGGACAGCGTGAGGCTGGCGGGGCTGGTCGGTGGGCCTTGAACTGCGCTGGAGGCAGGGGGTGCCAAGTGCCATCTCGTTAACGTGCTTCTGAAATGGCGGGGAGGAGGGAGACATCAGTGCCAGAACCCACCCTCACAGCACACCAGCAATGGCCTTCTCGGGGTTCCAGTCCTAGTGACCTGAGCCCTAGTCATCGCAATTAGCACCAGAGGAGGGGCCTGGGGAAGTGGCAGGCAGAGGGCCTCTGTTTACTCAACACCCAGGTTTGCTGGGTGCTGTCCAGTGCCTGAGGCCGGCAACAGACGGCATTGCTGTCCCCACGTGCTGGCTGCCAGGAGCACAGTGTGAACGGTAGGGGTCCAACCACCTCCCTTGGGGGCTGCTCTCAGTGGCTGAGGCCTGCGGTGCCCTGAATCTCCAGGGTTACAGCACAGGACTAAGCCTGAGAGAGGATTTACCGCCTCGGGCCATATCTCCCCAGGGACGGTTCCCTCACCCCCAGGCCCTTCCTGTATGTCCACGGTCAGGTTTTACCAAGCTCTGGCCTTCTAGATCTAGTGAAGCCATAAGCCTTGCTCCCCAGAGGACAGGACTGGGCCACACAGTGGGGTTGGCCACTCAGCTTGTGGTGCCGGGAGCCGTGGGCCATCCAGTGTGATCACGGAAGTCGTGCATGTGCAGCCCACCATGCCTGGGCCCCAACGTGTGGGTAGAAAGGGCACCGGGTTCACAGTCCCTCTGGCAGGGCCCGTAGCCCTGCGATGTAGCCTGTCGATCTCCAGGTGTCTGTTGCACTAGCAGTGTCTGTCTTTCCCCTAAAGCTGCGTGGGGCCTGTGGTGTGGTGGAAGAACGCCTTCTCTTACGGAGAACAAGTGTGATCATCCTGTCACGTGGTGGCAAATGACTAACTCACATCCACTTTTTTTTTCTTTTTTGCAGTTTTTGGCCGGGGCTGGGTTTGAACCCACCACCTCCGGCATATGGGGCCTGCGCCCTACTCCTTTGAGCCACAGGCGCCGCCCCACACCCACTTTTTAAAAGCTTGCTGTGTCTTTCCAGAGCTGTTTCCATCCCTGCTCTCCGGCACAGCAGCCCCAGGGCAGTCCAGCATTTCTGGAAGACGCCAGTTATGTAGCCTCTGCCCACAACCCTGTCGCTCTTTAAAAAATAGCTGCTGTAGGTCTGTGGTGGGCACCCCTGTGCAGCCGCCTCTGGGGAGGTTTTCTGCCACATTACAACATCCCAACCCGTCAGCAGTTTGGTGCAGCAGGACACCCCCCTGGGGTCCCTCCACCCCCTTCAGTGAGGATGGCTGGTGGTGCGGTGGCATTTCTGTTGGCACCTAATGCCTGTGCATTGTAGGGTGCTCAGCTGTGTTGCTAAAAATGTCCCCACCATGTGCTGTGGCCTCATTTTTACAGCTCATGTAGGATGCTTCTGAATCAAATTTCTGAAGATGATTTTTGACATTTTGCAATAAAGCTTTATCTGCATCTCCCCTTTGGAAGGCCTCTGGCTTCTCCCAGATGGCAACTCGGCGCCAGGGAGCCACCTTCACTGAGGAGAGCAGGCCGCCGTGGTGCTGCGGCTCCCTGCAAGGCCCTGGGGAGCCTGGACACTGGCGTCTCTGCTTCCACCTCCTGCCTTACCGTCGCCACAGGGACTGGGTCAGGCAGGGCTCCCTCGGCACCCATGGGCACAGTTAGTAATTCTCTTCTCCCCTGCTGGGGGCCAGATGCCCCCCCGTGAGTGCACATGAAGGTGGAGATGGAGGTAGCCTTGCAGAGGCGCCCAGCGGTGCAGCTCACAGCTCTTCACCGTAAAAACAAGCTCCACTAACCGACATGTACAGATTAGTGACCACCCCTACCACCTGCCTTTTGTGACGTGAGCAGTTACTCACGCTCTGCTCTGGAGCTGCCACCACTGGTTAGCCATCCTGCTTGTGGCAATGTTCAGAAACATTTATTCCGCAAACCAGCCTGGCTCTGTCCTGCAATTAATCTGTATGAACGTCTGTGTTCAAGGATGGCCTCAATCACTGAAACCCATAAAATAGGATCTCACAGGGTTGAAAACTCTAATGTCAGTAAAGTCCACATATTGACACCCCTGTCACGTGTCAAAGCCAAGCCTGCAGGTACCGCAGCACTGGACAGGGGCCAGCCACTGTGCAGACACTGTGTCTCATCCTGGGCCAAGAGCAGCCAGCCAGTCGTAAGTCCTTTCTACAGGTGTTCGTGCAGAGACCCTGAACTTGAAGATTTCCGCAATGCCAGCAGCGACTCAGCGGAAGACGGCCCACACCTTCACCAGGCCAGACGGTGCATGGTGAAGACCCACTCACAGAAAACATCTCCTGCTCATGCTGAAGAGAGTGCGTTTAGGAGGGGAGATTGAAAAATGGATTTGGAGCGTTACAGAACATGGTGACGCTCGTGCATTGATGCCTCAGGGACTGCAATAAACAGCCCACGCTGGTCCCCACCACAGGGTGTGCTGTGGGCCTGTGCTGCTCTGCCCCCAGCAGAGTGAGGAGCGCTTTTTGCTATTTGGGAGTTTCCTCCTTCCTAGGAGCTTGATTCTCCAAAGGTTTCCAGGGAGGCCTCACTGCTGGCTGGTGCACAGTGGTTGGGCAGAAGTCCAGAGATCTATGTCCCCGAACCCAGCATGAGGGGGTGGTCAGTGTCCCAGCATAGGGCACTGAAGTCTCCCCATGGCCCTCTCCACACACACACAAAACCCCCTTCCTCTTCATCCTCAGACAGAACTTGCTAAATGCAGTTCAAAGGCAATCGATACATTGCACAGAGACTTTCCCCACCTTTCTCTAAACAGGCACATTCCCGAGGAGTGAGTTTATTCACACATGGCCATGAGCCTTAATGACCCCCCGAGTCTTGTTCTGCCAGTCACCCAGATGGCTGTTGATAAAGATTTAGCATCATGTTCTAAGTGTCAGGGTTGTCAGTGGAGCTGAACCATTTGACCAGAAGAAAAAAACGCACAGGGAGCTATTGATTACAGCTTCTCGGTGTCACTTGTTCACCAGGATTTAGGTATTGATGAGGCTGCGAGTGAAAACAAGCCCTTTCCCTAGTGGGCTACTGCCCAGAAGAACAAAGGCGAAGTTGGAAAAAATACTCAGGCGGTACCAGAATCAGAGGGATTCCATTATTGATTGAAAGGCCCCTTCATGTTATTTTTGTTGGAGACAAATCTATGGGTTTGGAAGTTTTATAGCATTTGAGAAAGGAGCCGCGTAAGTGATGGATTCGTGTATTGGAAGAATTAGATTTCACAGCAGGAAGATTTCGATGCAGCTGTGATATTATGAGCTTCTTGGTTATTGATAAAAATTACATTTTATGCAGCACAGGCTTTAAAGGAGAGGGGGTAGAGGGTACGGATCCTTGGAAAATGTCCTTAGGGCCCCAATAAATTTTAGCAGGTTTTATTATTCTAATAGTCTGAAACCTGCCACCAGAATTAACACAAACAGAAGCAGCATTCCTCATTTCTAATGGGAAAAATAGTGCCTGTCCAAGAAGTGACCCATCCCTCCCCACGGCTCAGGTGAGATGGAGAGTGGTCCTCGTCAGCGCCATCTGCCCTACCCTCTGTGTGTTGGTCCTGAGAAAGGGAGAAGACAAGATGTTTATTTTATTCACTTTTATAATTTCATAGCTTGCTGAGAGGGTGGGAAGAAAAATCAAAGCCCAGTTGCAGAATGTACTGTTCAGTAGGAAAATTGAATTGGCACCTAAATGTTTGTAAAACTAGATTGAATTAAATGCCTGCCTCTTCATCAGTCAAAACCATGAATTGTGTGTTATCTAATAATGTCCTTGCTGCAATTATTAATGTAACTATTGTATTTGATAAAAATCATCAGTGAGAGTAAATATTCGATTCTTGGAAATTTATCTTACTCCTTCCAAGAAGATTGGAATCCTCTGCCATCAGCAGGACCTGGCAGAGACACTCCTCTTCACCTCCTAACTCAGCGCCCAGCTGGTCAGCTCGCCCAGCCTTGCTGGCCCTCCCAGACACGTCACTGGGGCATGTTACCATGGTGACCCAAACCCAAACTCAGAGGCAAAAGAGCCAAGCCTCGCCGTGCAGCCACGGCCAGTGACCAGGAGAGCCACTGGGACAGGAGAGGCCCACCTTTGCCTCTCCACAAGCTTGTGAAGATGGGGGAGTCACTCTACCAGGCACGAGGTCCACATACTCGGGCAGTGTCGGCACAGAGTATGCCTGCTCCCTGTGGCTTTAAGCACAAGACGGAGCTAGGGTAACCCCATGTCCCTGGGACACACGTAGCCAGGCCCCAGGGAGAGGCATACTTGGCTGGCAAGTGCACAGCAGTGACAACAGGGCTGCCTGTATTAGGAGTCACCACTCTAGGAAGCGGAGGTTCCTGGGACATGGGCCTTGAAGATGCCAGGCACACCTGCCCAGCTCCATCCTCAAAACTCACTCGTCTGCTGCTCACTCTGCCTGGTTTGCTGGCTTTGGAGAGTGGACCTAAGCATGGGTGAGCCGGAGAGCTGCTCTCCACTGAGCTGTGGGGGGTGGTCCTGTGGGACCTGCAGGACCTATGTTTGCTGTGGTCAGATACGTGGGGCTGGGTCTGCAGGACCCACATCCAGGACATCTGGGATGTAGGGGTGAGTGGGCTGGCCCTCCTCCCTTGAGAGGCTGTAGGAGGGAATGGGATGGGGGCCAGGCAGTGAGTGGCTCCTGGACACCACCTGTGGCCTTCCCCGTGTTATTGACAGCTGAGAACCTTCCATAGCAAGCCCCACAGCCTGCCCACCTCCACCAGCCCCGCTTCCGTCATCCCCACACCCTGCCCACCTCCACCAGCCCCCCTTCCGTCGTCCCCACACCCAGCCCACCTCCACCAGCCCCCCATCCGGGGGGCCGCACCACCCGCACAGGCCTCCCCCCCCCGAGCCCGGCGCCCCGACCAGCCCACCCAGCCGAC
>CAUYPK010113487.1:0-10513 GCA_963574355.1 Loris lydekkerianus
CTTAACACAATAACTAAGAAAATGCCAGGAAGGCTATGTTAACCAGTGTGATGAAAATGTGTCAAACGGTCTATAAAACCAGTGTATGGTGCCCCATGATCACATTAATGTACACAGCTATGATTTAATAAAAAATAAAAATTAAAAATAGAAAAAATTAGTCGGGTGTTGTGGTGGGCACCTGTCATCCCAGCTCCTTGGGAAGCTAAGGCAGGAGAATTGCTTGACCCTGAGAGCTTAAGGTTGATGTGAGCTATGATGACACCAGGCCACTCAACCTCAGAGGACAGAGTGAAACTGTCTCAAAAAAAAAAAAAAAAAAAAGAATGAAAGAAAGAAAGAAAGAATCTTAAAAAATTTTTGCAGCACCTAAGATCCTCTCATAGCACACAGATTGAGAATCACTGCTCTATGCCCCTGTCCTAGTGCCAGAGACCCTGATTCAATTAATTGAGAGTGGCACCTGGGCAACAATTATTTTTAAACTCTCCCAGGTGATTCTAACATACTGCCAGGTTTGATAATCACTGAGTTGTATAAATTTCACCAAGTCCTTTAACAGTTTTCCCACTCAGTTTTCTCATTTTTAAAACAAAACGATTCCTAAAGCGTCATATTTGTTAAAGAGAAATGGATAAAGATTATACATTTGGTTGTGCTTTGGAGATTTTCATATCTGTTACATCGTTAACAAACACTTATTTTTCATGGACTGATGGTACTGTGCTTGAGTTAATGTGCACTTGACCCTATCTCTGTTCTCTCTACTGGATTCAATAAAGATGATAATAGCTAACATTTATGGAGTGTTTGTTTGGGCTAGGCACTGTATAAAATATTGTTAATAAAGTGTGCCTAGTGTACCAGAGCAGGCAAATTGTTACAGTTGACAGTTTAGATACAGAAATTGCAGGGGTTAGACACTTTTATAGTAATGTGGGCTTCTGCTGTGAATGTATTTGTCTTTTTATTATTTCATTTTTAATAATTCCTTTTATTGCATCTGATAAAAGTATCTATCTGCAGCTGTCTGGGAATTTTGAAATTCCCCCAAACAAGCCCTCCATCACAGGGAGTTTGGGAGGCAGTGGTCTCAGAACTCCTTGTGAATGTTATATAATTTAATCCTCACCTCAATTCCTATAAAGCAATTGGTTCTTTTACAACCGAGGAAGCTGAGGAGTAAAATGATTTGCCTAAGGTTGCTCAATTAGTAAGGCTTGTAAGTCATAAAAATTTGAACTCAGGAAATCTGAATCCAGAGCCCAGAGTCACGAGAATGTAGCGAGTTGGGTCAGAGAATCATACTTAGGTGGAGTGTCCCAGAGAAAGGGGGGGGGGGGGCACTTTCCCGTTGCTTGACCCCAAATAATGTCTGTGTTGTTTTTATCCTTACATGTAATTAAAATTGGCTCCAGCTTTGTGAACATTGATTAAGTGCCTATAAAGAGGTTTAAATTTGAATTGTCTAGAGATACTCATAAAAATAAACCAGAGCTAAATGAAAAGAGACAATTTTGAACTGAAAGAGTGGCCTTAAGTGGCAAATTAGAATTTTTTTCTACCACCAAGGAGATGAAATTAGTTAATGAAAATAAAGTAGTTACTTTTCTACACACTTGGTCATCTAGATGTTAAGTTTCAAGCCTGCTAAAGATGTGTGGGGGGTTTTTTAATTCTCTCTATGTAGTCTAGGTAGGAAGAAATAGCTTCTTGGAAAAGTTTCTAAGACTCTTACCCCAGGAAAAACAGACTTTTTATCCGAAGATATTTTCCTGTTTCCTTTCCAGAATTTTACTTTTTATCCAAAAGATTCAAGACAAAAACTGCTGGGTTTCTTCTTTTTATTTTATTTTAATATATTTAATTTAATATTCAATATATCTAATTTATTTCAGATAGTTAATTTAATATTCAGTATATTTAATTTATTTCATATATTTAATTTAATAGTCAATATATTTAAATTCATTTAATATATTTATAACAATAGCTGATAGATTTAATATTTAAATAACATGCTTATTTTCCTAAGTGGTTATTTGTATGTCAAAAAATTACTTCCCCAACTTTTATCTTGCATCTTTTAGATCATTGTTTAAAATCAAGTACTCTTTCCTAGAGCATAAAATACTTCAAATTTGGTTGCATGCCCATTTTTGGAAATGTTTCTATTACACAAAGGGAGAGGCAGTGCACGAGCAAGAACATTAAAACAAGGGTAGAAGATACAATATTAAGTGGCATTTGAATGGTGTCATGGAATTGGGGAACATGTCCAGAGGTCCTCAAATTTTTTAAACAGAAGGCCAGTTCACTGTCCCTCAGACCGTTGGAGGGTTAGACTGTAGTTTAAAAAAAAAAAAAAAAACTATGAACAAATTCCTAGGCACACTGCACATATCTTATTTTGAAGCAAAAAAACAGGAACAAATACAATCACATCACCTCATGTGGCCCACGGGCCATTGTTTGAGGACCCCTGACAGGAGAATTTAACTTTACATTTCTCTTAGGTGTGGACACAGCAGGTGGTAAAAACCACCTTGTCTTGGAATCCAATGGCCTTCACTGGGTGGTGATGCTCAGCAGGACACAAGGAAAGGTCCTAAAATCCATGCCATGCAAGGAACTGTTCTAGGCTTGGACTATTATCTCTTAGTCATTAAATAATAAAAAGTCAGGATAATTTTACAATAAAAACTTTCCCGTTCTTTGCTGTGCTAAGAATGAATGCAGTTTTATTTCAGATTTCAAGATGGGCTAGATTTGGAGGCATTTAGATTCACTGGGTACTCAATTTACAACTACCTCAAGAAGTGGCTTGTTCAATTTGCCCAACATTAGGCAATTTGCTAAGCATTAGGAAATGAATAACGCGGATGATATGAAAGTGTTTAGATGAGGCATGAAGGAATGAGCATGTGCATAGAAAGAAGAGGCAGCTAAGTGAAGGCCCTTTATTTGGAATATATAATATTACCTTGGGGAATTAGTGGCAAAAACTGGAGGTTTGTAGTGAAGAGACTTGGCCAACTCTTCTTAATCCCTCACAAAGCATCTTCTTATGCTCCTGAAACAGAATTTGGTACTCATGATGAAAAGAAGCATAAGAAATGGTTCTTGCCTTCAAATGAGGCAGAGCTTCTTCTTTTTTTAAAGTCATTTTATTTTATTTTGTTTTATTTATTTATTTATTTATTTTGCAGTTTTTGGCCAGGGCTGGGTTTGAACCCGCCACCTCCAGCATATGGGGCCGGCTCTCCACTCCTTTGAGCCACAGGTGTCACCACAGAACTTTTTTTTTTTTTTTATGAAGGTAGAATTGCGAACAAATAAGGAAAGCAAATAGAATTCCTTACAAATGGTGTTAGAAGGAAGGAGGGAGTGACTAACCCCCCCATGGCCTCCTGTAAGCCACTCATTTCTTCAGTTTCCTCCCATGAAAAATAGGGGTGATCCTCTTTCCCAACAAAATTCCAGTAACAAAGCAAATGGAATAATATGTAAGAAGCTGCTTTTAAAGGATAGAGCAATGTTTCTATTTTTATTAATTGCCTTAAAAAAGCTGAACACTGCGATTACATTCCCATAGGCATTCCACAGTGCACTCTGGCTGGCAGGGGCAGAAGGTCATGGCTTCTCTTAGGATGGTGTCTATCAAATTTGGGCTTGTGGAGGTGTGGCCCTTGACCTCACCACCCACCACCCCCTGATGCAGTGGCATGAATGGCTTCAGTTGCTCAGTGTGGTCAAACCAGTGTATGTTGCATGCCTCATAATGCTGAGCTACTCCCTCTGTGGTGAATGACATTCCTTTTGTTATTTGTCTCAATCTGCTTGGGCTTCCATAACAAAATACCACAGATGAGATGGTTACACAACAGAAATTTATATCTCACGGTTCTGATGGCTGGGAAGTCCAACATCACAATGGCTGCAGATGTGGCTCCAGGTGAAGCCATCTGCTTTGGAGATGGCTGCTTTGTCATTGTGTCAGAGGAGAGAGAGAGAGAGATCTGTAGTGTCTCTTACTCTTCTTACTGGGACACTGATCTCACATACATGATCATGACCTCATCTCAACCTAATTCCCAAATGTCTCCACCTCCAAATACTGTCGTCTTCGGGGTTAGGACTGCAACACACAGCTCTGAGGGACACAAACACTCAGACAGTGTTCAGCACCTTTCTGGCAGTTCTGTCAGACATATCCTTTAAGACTCTCAAGTATTTTGTTGTCTCTAAAAACTTTTTATTCATCCAAATAGAGATGATGGTTCCCCTTTAGTAATGAAATCATTACATTCTATACAATTATTGACTCATTAAATATTTATTGTGGTTACCTTGTACAAGATGCTCTTGCTCCTTTCATCTTGGTCTTTACCACATGCATGCAAAGAAGTTCCTACAATTTTATTGAAGGAATTGTTTAAACAAATAAATCACTATAAGCAAATCACTAGGTAGCTTCAAGCAGAAGTTCCTTGAGTAGGATGGGAGTCCCTCATCTGTTTATTAACCATAATAACTTCTGAGAATAGGACTGGAGAAACATCCTAAGAACTTTTCTTCAAGGTCTACAGTGTTGAAAAGTCCTGGCAGGTAATATCAGAGTAACATTTGGACCAACCATGCCTTAAGAATGAGAAACCTAAATGTATTTAGCCAGATTTTGAACAGGGAGTGCAGATTGCCTTTCAGTACTAGGACCTCTTGCTAAATAAATGTAGTTTCATTTCAAAATTCAAAATGGGCTCGATCTGGAGGCATTTGGATTCTCTGGGTATTCAATTTACAAATACTTCAATAAGTGGCTTGTTAACTGTGCTCAAAGTTGCTTTTTGTGTTTCTCTACCTGAAATCTGTATTACGGAAATAAATGTTACCAATAGTTGGGCTCCATTTGATGTGGTCCCAGAGTGTAACGGTTCTAACAGGACCCTGTTGGATGGTCTCTGGTTCAACACTTTTTTGGCACTAAAGGAAAGGATGTAATCATTTAACCACCCCTTTCCCACATGCCACTTTCTTATCCAGGGGTCCTCAAACTGCAGCCTGCAGGCCACATGAGGTGGCGTGATTATATTTGTTCCCATTTTGCACAAATAAGATATGTGCAGTGTGCCTAGGAATTTGTTCATGGTTTTTTTTGTTTGTTTGTTTGTTTTTTTGAAACTATAGTCCAGCCCTCCAAGGGTCTGAGGCACCGTGAATTGGCCCCCTGTTTAAAAAGTTTGAGGACGCCTGCTCTTATCCTTTCCAACACTCAGCCTGCTATAACAGTTCAGTCCTGGAAGAGGAAAATATTGCAAGTTATCCAGTCTGTCTGAGTAAGAAGTGAGAAATGGACAATGCCTTAAACCCTGAGATGAGAAAGATCAGGCCAAGAGATTTGGCAATGGCGAAGTTGGTCTCTTGGAACACATTAGAATTTCCAAGAAAGAAATTAGATGTGATTTAAAGAAAATGGGTGTGTTTCTCTCATCTAGACATAAAGAGAAAATTGCAACCAGGGTTAAATAAGGCTGTGGATGGGCCTCACTGTGGGCTCCACGCAAGTCATCACTTCCCCATCAAAGGCTGCAGGGTGTCGTTCTGGTGTATGTGTTTGCTTGTTTAGTCGGTGGTATTTTGTTTGTTATGCTTCACTGACTGACACTTTCAAGACAGGCATTGGATTTCTGTCCAACGAGTATCCAGAAGGCAGGGGAATGAATAGGCTTTATCTTTTGCTACATTTTTATTGATGTCAGCATCAGGTTGACTTGGGCCCTCTTGTTATGGGTATTAAAGGTGCCTGAAATGGTCCTCATCCCCCACTCTTATTGATATAATATATTAATTAACCTACCTTCCAAATTTCTTCTTTCCCACAATTTGGCCCACTAGACCTACAGACTCAGTCTGAATCCAGGCAGGGAGACCCATCCTTAGAAGAAGGGATTAAAATGCACCTGTGTCTGGCTAAGGAGGCAGCTCAACATGTGTCAGCCTGTTGTTTGTGCCTCCCTGAGCTCTACTCTTACTAACCGTACCGTCCCCCCATCCAGACATTTTCTTGAAAAAACCAGCTGAGATGTTATCTTCTCTGGACACAGACCTTTTTTTTTCTGCCTCTGCATCTTATAACTAAAGTGCAACACTCACTGCAAATCTTCCATGATCCCCACTTCTTGGCACCCTTCATTCTATTGTGAGCAATTGCTGCCCAAATTGCACAGTGCCCCTGGATAACCTGCTCTGTTTGTTTACTCCCCCGTACCAGTCCTCACACTGCAGCCTCTCCCTGATGTCTAAGGCCTTCTGGGGTCTCTGCTTCAGATGGTCTTCCTCATCAGACCCTGAGTGCTCTTCCTGACACTGTAAGAAAGCCAGGATGAAGAGAAGTCTTCTGCTCCCTCACCCCCTGAAAGGGCTCATGGAGATTGAGTGGGGTGTTGACAAGAGAGTGACTTCCAAGATCCAACTTTATGTCATAGAGAAAGGAAAAAATTGCATGAATCAGCCAAAAAGAAGGGGCTGTGACAACACCTTCAGTGCAGAATGAATGGTGCAGCCTGGAATTTGAAGAGGAAATGAAGCTTGTAGTTTATCTAAATGCACAGTAAGTCAAGGAGATACATATGTCGGCATTTACCAACCTCAGGCTACTTTGAGAGCAGAGGCAGCTGCAGACTTAGGAAGAAATAGTTATAGTTCCTTTAGTCTCTACCTAACCTCACTATGATATCTGATTAGTCCCTTATCAATTTTTATGCTTATTGTTATTATTATTGCTGAATCCTTTAAAAATAATGCATGCTCATGGTACAAATTCATGGAAACCTAAAGCGTATAAACTGAAAAGGAAATTTTTTTCTCTCAGCCTTAGCCCTCCAAGAAGTATGATTCTTTTTGAAATTTTCTATGAATATACACTATTTTTATAATTGCAAACGTACATTTAAATACAAGTCAGATTGAAAACATGGATGATTCTACAACCTCCTTTCATTTTCTTAACTCAATATATCTCAGGTGTTATCCTATAAGAGCAAGCATGCTCTGAGAAACACGTTATTTTTAACAACTGCATAGTATTCCAAGAGCTGGATAATCCAGTCTACCCACATACTTTATATTTTAAATTCAGAAAACTATGGAAAGAAATGGAATTTTCCTGAAGATGCATCAGGCCAAAGGCCAGAGTTCCTGAGTGCACCTGCAGTTTTAGCTAGACCTTGAGAAGAATGAATGTTTGAAGAAAAAGAGTCAAGAAAACACAGACACTTTTCAATAACCCTAAGGAAGGAGAGGAAAGTACACTTGAATTAAAGACCAAAGAGGGGGAGTGTGTTTGGTTCAAACAGGTTGTTTGTCCATGAAGAAAGGATCCTGGATCTTTTCAAGTGGTTCAGAGATAGGGGTGGGGTTCAGCCTGCCACAGGTAGAGAAGAGATTTCAGTGTATAACAAGAAAAGAATGATAAGGAAGGTATTAAATGCCTTGGGATTTTCTTTTAAGTTGTGATCAAAATGATGCCATGTTTTATGCGAAAAACCCCAACAAGAACAATGGTATATAGATGTACCAACAAAGCAGTATTTTTTCTCCAGAAACCAAAACCCTGACATTTTCTACTAGAAAAGATCTTTTAAGAGCTAAGCTATGACATTTTTTCCTGTTCGTTTATAAACCTCAGACAAAAGAAAACGTGTATTAAACAGAGCCAAGGGCAAACGGTACATTTTTGTTTTTGCAGGGATCCTGCACTTACAGAGCTGTGATGGGCGCTGCTCCGTTCGAAGTCAGGCGGCAGGCAGCGAGCTCAGCAGCGCCCTCTGTTGCCCATCAGCGCAGATGTGGATTGTGCAGAGGGAACAGCTGGCTCTGGCAGGGAAGCTGCCAGCAACGTTGTGTTTCATCATTCCCCCTTGCCTTCAAATCTGAGTTTTGTTTGCTGCTTATTGTCCTAGTTGAACTTCTGGCTGGAACAGAGTGTCTAAATGTGTCTTCTAAACCAAGAGAGAAAAAGTGCCAGGAGAGCACTTGCAGAGAATCAGTTTCTTTTGGAAATCGGAGGAGGAAGGGAAATGATTTCCAAGGAGTTTAAGTCCAAGGTGAGTGGCATGCCAAAAGGTAGACACTGTGGATGAACTAAGTGCTTTGTTCCTGTAAAGATGAGAGACTAGATGCTTCATCAGGAAATGAGATGTCTGCAGATGGGGACAGATGCTGTCAACTGCAGGCAGGTTCCTTTTATTCCACCCTGTTTCTAATGGCAACAATTCTGAGGAAGGGCATCAAATAATTTCCCCCTGGTCCCTGTCCACACGCCCTGGCTCCCTGGACAAAGGGACTGTTGCTAAGGCCAATTGCCCTCAGTTGTCTCTAGATTTGCGGAAACCTTGGTTGAAGATCAGGAAGAACCAGGAAAGTGGCTATGTCTTCTAGTAGAATTTTCCTCCATATTGGTTTTAAATTTCAATGGTTCTAAGCTTGTCATTTGAGACTTGTGTAGTTCCTTGGTGAATATTCCCTGAAAGAAGAGGAGGGAAGCTTCAAATCTGGGTGTCAGCTAAAAGTCTCTTGACTGAGTTGGGCCAGTTGTTGAGTTCTAAGTAGAACTGCCACACTGATCTGTCTTAGTCCATTTTATAAAAGAGAAGACAGCTTGTGTTTTATATCACCTCAGGGAAACACAAATTCTTTAATTGCCTTGGAGATTCAAAATTGCATCTACTCTGAGCATTGTCCAGCCTTTTGGCGTGTTTCTGGCCAGCCTGTCTTAGGTAATGTGGTTTTATTTAATTTGGCATAACTTTCTGTTTTTATTGAACAAGAGGGAAGTTGGGTTTCTGATAAAAATAATATCACATTGTATTCTGGGAATATTCAAATGTCAGTGAGAAAGAAGAAACATAGGTGGTGTCAACAGTAAAAATCTTCACATTTTACTCTGAAGGACTACTACCGCTAATGTAAGCTGTTGGCTCCAAATTCATGGAGTTTGGATTCACAGAGCGCAGTGTTCATATTCTGCTATTACCAACTTGTGCAACCTCAAGCATATTTTTTTTAACTCTTCTAATCTCCATTTCTTCTTTGTGCAGGGGTGTTTGTAACAAATAGGCGCTAATCATCGTAACATTTACAGCGTGCCTCATGCATGGCAGGAAGTCAAAATGTTAGCTCATGTTCTTTCTTTGGCAGATTCTTCTTAATAAAACAAAAATTCTATGACAATTTAGAATATTTAAGTCTTCTCCTCAAGACAGAATATGGGAGTGAAATATTTTCCTTTTATGTTCATTTATCTAACTGATTAATTATCAAAAGGAAAGTGAAGTAGATTTGTGTGCCTTTTATCTATAATAGAAGTCTTCTAACCTCATATAGAGTAGCATAGGTGTTAAAGGCATGAGATTTCGACTTGGGGAGTCCTGAGTTTTTATTAGGGTTGACTTGTCCAAGATCGAGCTTACCATCTGGATGACCTTGTGTAAATTACTTAGCACACACATGCCTTTATGATTTGGGAGAAATACTCACATCACTAAATTGTTCGATCATTCAAAAATATTTATTGTTTTAGGTATAGAGGAACAAGCTAACAAGGCAGATACAAATTCTGCCTTCACTGGGGCTAACATTTGAGCAAGGATGGACAGACAGAAGCATGTAAACAAAAGAATATAGAAGACAAATTCAGATAATGCTTCTATGAAGAATCTAAAAGAGTGAGAGGGTAAATGAGGAGTGAGGAGACACATGACACTACCTAGGACAGCCACGGAGAGAGAACTTTGACCTGAAATGTAAAGGATGGAAAGGAGGCAATCTTTGTGAGAAAGTCTGAAAGTTCAAGGATAATAGAAAGTCCCAGGTGCAAAAGCATTAAGTTGGGAGTGAGGTTAGAAGTTGAAGAGAAAGAAGGCAAACCAGTGTGACTAAGGGAGACAATTAAAGTTGGGGAGGTGGGCAAAGGGGAGGTTATGGAGCATGTAGAATAAAGAACCTAGATTTACTCTAGAAAATATATTTTAAGCAGTTCGATTGATCAGATTTACACTTTTGAAAGATGACTGTGGTGGTGAGCAAAGGATTAACTTCAAGTTTTGTATATAAATTAAATTAGCTAACGTACCATAAAGTTCTTAACATCATACACTATATACTCTCAATAAATGTTTACTGCTATTAATTATCGGCTCTTATTGACCATGTCTATAAACATGATTGAGCAACCTAGAATGAACATGAAATAGTTAAAAGCAATACTCCAAAAATATATTGGCATTTTAAACTTGAAATTATGAATGCTTGGGGAGATGTTAGGGAATGTATTTTTTTTTTTTTTTTTTTTTTTTTTAGACTTTAATCTTCATTTACAGGACACTGCAAGATATGAAATTCCACATAGAAATAAGAAACCCTTTCAGAGGATAGGCTCCATACAGTATGTATGTACAGTTTGGAACTGTTCAAGTATAGTTTTGTTGTAAAAAGTGCTACAATAACAAACCAC